>JAJIBD010014510.1:0-16728 GCA_021461705.1 Cryptotis parvus | reverse complement strand
TATATATCTATAAGTTTTCATTCTAATAATAATTTTTGTCTTCTAAAAATTTCCATTCCAGATATTTTAACTTTTTTGTAGTTTTGTTTCTTCACTGAGATTTCATTTTGTTTCCTTATCCTTGAATGCTGATGCAACAATAGTCATAAAGTTAGGGGCTGGAGAGACAGTGCAGGTAGGTTGCTTGCCTTGCACACAGCTGACCTGGCTTAGATCCCTGCTGCCCTGAGCCCTTCTCGGAGTGATTCCTGAGCACAGAGCCAGAAGTAAGCCTTGAACACCACCAGGTGTGTCCCCCCACCTCCCCCACAAATGTAGCTATAAATTTCTTATATCCTAATTCCAGCATTTGGAACATTTTGGGTTTTTTTTTCTTTTCACAATGGATCACGTTTCGTATTTGCTATACGTTTGTTATTTGCTATACCTGGTGATTCTCAGGGGTTACTCCTGGCTCTGCACTCGGGAATTACTCCTGCTGGTGCTTGGAGAACCATATAGGTTGCCAGGGATCGCACCTGATCGACCACATACCAGACAAGCACCCTACCCACTACTATTTCTCCAGCCCTGGACATTTTTTCTGACTTGTCATAAATATGGTCATTTTTTTTTTCTTCAGGATATTGTAAGGTCTTGTGAACAAAGAATAAATTCTTTTTATACCTCTGAAAGTTGTTTATTCTGTTTTGTGTTTGAGCCACATCTGGTGGTGCTCAGGGCTTACTCTGGCTTCTGTGCTCAGAGGTCACTCCTGGCGGGTTTTGGGATCTTATGGGGTGCCAGGGATCAAACCTGGGTCTGCCCGTGCAGTGCAAGCACTCTGTCTACTCTGCTGTTTCTCTGGCATTGAAGGTTTTGAGTTTTATTTCTTACTGGTAAATCATGGATTTTGTGGAGGTTTGGTTTTACATCACACTGTTAAGAGGGGTCTGGTATTGTTTGACATTAATCTCAAGGTATAGCTTAGTTGTGGGGGGATAGTCTGTTCTCGTCAGACTAAAGAATTTAGGGTATTTACCCAGATCTTCCAACTTGAAATCTCTTCAGCTCTTTCAGCCTTTCAATTTAACATCTCCTTGGTTTCTGTGTTATTTATTTTGTATATGTTTAGAGACATTATGCCCCGATTCTCATGCTCCTTCCTTTGTAGCTCTCTGTTTTAAGGAGTTTTCCCCTATAATTTCTAGCTGTTCGGATAGGCCAGAATCCCAAATGACAAACCTGGAGCCAAGTAAAACTTTAGCATTTGATGGGTGAGATAATGGTACAGTGGGTAAGGTGCCACCAAGAGTGATCCCTGAGGACAGAACCAGGTACATTCTGAGCACCACTGGGTGTGACCCAGAAACAACAGCAGCAAGACTTCAGCGTTTGAGTAGGGCCTCTATCTGGCCCTTACACAAATAGGTATATTCCTAAGGGGGAAAGGCAGATGAATACAGATCTCACTCCATGAGGCTCTTACTTTTTTAAGTTCATTTATTCATTCCTTTGTTCATTCTCCAATATCTGTAATTGCTGTTTTATGTTGTATTTTGGGAGAGAAGCGTTCGATTTTGGCTTCATATCAAGTGGTGCTTAAGGTTACACTTGTTGGACCCTGGGGACCATTAGGATACAGGTATCAAACCAGGGTCAGCTACGTGGAAGGCAGTGTCTTATTTGCTGTCCTGTGTCTCTGGCCCCATGTGTTTTTGTAGTTTTCTTCTGGTGTTGCTAGAATGGAACCCAGAGCCTCACACATGCAAAGCAGCCAGGCAAGTGCTCTACCGTTGCGCCACATCCCCAGTCTCTGTTTCATCAGTTTTTTCCTTTTACCATTTTTTTTTGGGCTTTTTGGGGGTCACATCTGGCAATGCATAAGTTACTCCTGGCTCTGCACTCAGGAATTACTTCTGGTGGTGCTCAGGGGACCATATGGGATGCCGGATCGAACCCGGGTCGGCTGTGTACAAGGCAAACGCCCTACTCGCTGTGCTATCGCCGGCCCCAGATACTTGTAACTTTTTATAATTTCTTTCTGCATCTCTCTGTTCTTTTATTGCAGACTTCTTCATGGTTTTCTTTTTTTTTTTTGGGGGGATACCCAGTTTATTTTACTTATTTATTTTTTGCTTTTTGGGTCACACCTGGTGATTCTCTGAGGTTACTCCTGTCTCTTCGCTTAGGAATTACTCCTGGCGGGGCTCGGAGGGACTGTATGGGATGCCAGGGATCGAACCTGGGATGCCCTTTTGCTGCATGCAAGGCAGATGCCCTCCCGGCTGTGCTATTGCTCCGCCCCTGGATATCCAGTTTAGTATTCAGGTCACTATCCGATGTCAGATCAAACAGGAAGTCTTATTCACTTATTCAAAGCATTCTCCCTGATTTACTGGTGCTGTCGTGTGTCTTTCACATTTCTTAGCTCATGCTTCATAAATACTAATTTAATGAAAGATGGATAAATGGTGTTGGTGCCAGAAATTACTAAAGATTTTTATTTTTATTTCGGGCCCTGTGCTGACTTAGTGATTTCCTTATGATATTTTGGTTGATAGTCTTACTGCTGGTTTTAATTCATGCTTGTGTATGTCTTCCCTTAGTTATGTTTGCTTATGAACAGTGCCTGCTTGTCCTGGGCCATCACCCTGATATTTGGTATGAAGCTGCCCAGTATCTGGAGCAGTCGAGTAAACTACTAGCAGAGAAGGGGGTGAGTATTCCTTTTTGCTCCAGTCTAATCTTTTCATTGTTTGAATATGGCTAAAAATAAAACGCTTTAAAAAAACCCCACAAGTTTGGCAATAAAGTACTGAAAATTTAATCTTATTTCTAGTATGTGGTCGGGACCAAAGAGATAGGTTAGGGGTAAAGGAGCATTTTCTTGCCTGTGACCAACACCTGGCACTGCATATGGTCCCCCAGCACTGTCAGGAGTGATCTCTGAGCACAGAGCCAGAAGTAAATCCTGGGCACTGCCAAATGTCACCCAGAAACCAAAAGAAAAAAAGGAACTGTTATGTGGCTGGTACTGTGAAAGGAGAGATAGCCCTTGTAACAGGTGAAGCTGTTGATTCAGAACATTTAATTAGACTAGATGAAGGAGATAAATGTTCGGTCTTTTTGTTCTCTTGGTTTTGGGCCATATGTATTGGTGCTCCAGGGACCATGTAATGCTAAGGATCAAACCTGGGCTCCCTCAAACCGCACGCTTGCCCTGCCCTTTTGTTTTTAGATCACACCTAGAGCGGGGGCAAACCTTGGCCTCGTTCATGCAGAGCATGCGCACTTACCTTTGAGCTGTCTTCCCAGCTCTGGCCTTCATATTTTTTTTAATTTTCCCAGTTGTGCATTATATTTTCATGCTGGTGTTATTGGTGTGTTTCCGTGCTCATTACATTTTGAGTACTTTCAGAATCAGAAGTGCATCTGTGTCCATGTCTGTTAGCATATGAATGTGTTTGGTATACCGTTTATTTATTTATTTATTTATTTATTTATTTATTTATTTGCCTTTTTTGGGTCACACCCGGCAATGCTCAGGGGTTTCTCCTGGCTCTGCACTCAGGAGTTACTCCTGGCAGTGCTCCGGGGACCATATGGGATGCCGGGATAGAACCCAGGCCGGCAGAGGCCGGCCGTGCAAGACAAACGCCCTACCCGCTGGGCTATCGCTCCGGCCCCTATAGCGTAATTTTAATGATTTTAAATTTTTATTTGCTTTTGTTTTGCTCTTGAGAAAACTAGGGGTTGCACATTTGACTGTAGTCCTTGTGCATTTAGTTGTGATTTTTGTACATTCTTGAATACAGTGTGCTGGAGATGACACTCTTTGTTGTAGCAGCAGGGATCACAAACAACAGTGCCACCAGATCATGTTGGCATGTGATGTTGTACCAGGCATTGAACTCGTGATTTCATGCCTACACCAGAATTTCACTGAGTTGTCCCTGGGACGCTGCCAGTAGATTCATAAATAAGGTGCTGACAGTTGATTTCATTCTCTTCCAACTAAGTCAAAAGTATTGAGCAACTTTCCTTTTTTTCCCTCCTAGGATATGAATAATGCCAAATTATTTAGTGATGAAGCTGCTAATATATATGAAAGAGCCATAAGCACTTTATTGAAAAAGAACATGCTTCTCTATTTTGCATATGCAGATTATGAAGAGGTGAGTATAAAGTTTAGAACCTCCATATAATGGGATGTTTGGGTACAAGACAATTATTTTTTAATGGAAGCAATATAGTTTTAATGGAACAAAATCTACTTAGAAAGGTAGGGGGGGGGGTGTCAGGGGAGTGAAAAAAAAGAAGTATGTATTCAAGAGAGAACATGGTTTCTCCAGAGTGTTAAGAGCAGAGACACAGAGACAAACAATATATGTGTTCAAGGAGACAAACTTCAGGATCATTTAGTCTTGACTTGTTCTTCAAGCACAGGCTTGAAGAACAAGTCAAGACTAAAATTTTCTTTTTCCTGATTACTTCTTTTGCCAGGCATTTTGCTTTAGGTAGACAAGGAAGGATGCCAAGATATTGTCCTTAACTCACTCACACACACACACACACACACACACACACACACATACATATATATGTATATATATTTCTTATATACACACATATATGCATATATGTCTATTTTTGTTTGTTTTGGGTTTGGACTACCCAGCAGTACTCAGGGATTATTCCTGCTCTGTACTCAGGAATCATTCCTGACAGTATGCTAGAGACCACATGGGATGCTGGTGATTGAACCCAGCCTATGTAGCGAGCACCATACCTGTTGTACTATCTCTCCAGCCCCTCATTTTGTATTTCAGTTGAAGTAGGTGCCATCATGGGATACAGACTCTGGATTCTTCAGAGCTTAAAGCCTGCTTGTTTATGAGTGTATATTTGTTTGCACTTTTCTTCTTCAGAGTCGCATGAAATACGAGAAAGTTCACAGCATATATAACAGACTCTTGTCTATTGAGGATATCGACCCCACCTTGGTGAGTAACTATACAAACCTCCCATTTTCAGAATGTCTTACCAAACCAATTTTTAGAATTTCCTGTATTGTATAGTTCTGAATCTGACCAATGGTACCAAGTGGAACCAGCATCGCAATTAAGGTACAAAACACTTTGCTCCCGAAAAGTTCCTTCATTTGACCCCATCATGGTTATCCTTCCCAGTCTTCCAACTCCTGACATATTGCAATGGCTGATTTGTTCTCTGCTTGATATTTACTTTTTTTTTCTTTCTGATTTTGGATTATACTTCAGGTTCTATTCCTGGCTCTGTGCTTAGGAGTCAGTCCTGGTGGTGCTTGGGGAACCATAAGTCCTACTGAGCTCAGCCACATACAAGAGAGGGGTGCCTTAATCCCTATACTCGCACCCCATTTTTTATTTTAACTTATATATACATTTAAATATTCTGATATTATCAGATAATACATATGATAATTTCAGATATATACTTATCAGATACTATGTATGATATATATCTGATCATATATATTTAAT
Source organism: Cryptotis parvus (assembly GCA_021461705.1). NCBI lineage: Eukaryota > Metazoa > Chordata > Mammalia > Eulipotyphla > Soricidae > Cryptotis > Cryptotis parvus. The sequence goes on along the minus strand of JAJIBD010014510.1, from coordinate 11,224 downwards.
TATCTGAAAAAATATATATCACACACAGTTTAATAGAAGCAGAAGAAAATGATATCCTAGGAAGGGGCAGAACAGGAACTAACTTTCTCTTGAGCTGTTCTAGAATGGTAGTTTTCAGAAGCCTGGATTTCTGCCAAGTTCTATGACGATTATGTGGAGGAAAAACAAATGGAATGACCAACTGTGTCTGGTGCTTTCTACCCCAAGCTACACTGCCTTTTTTGCTTATATTGTAATTGCACTGCTCTCGTAGTTTAGATTTATTTTTATTTTTACTAAGGTACAAAGTTGCTCATAGTAGAGTTGTTTCAGGCATACAACGTTCCAACACCAGGCTGCCCACCAAGTGTCCCCAGGTTACTCCCTCCCCTTAACCTGCCCCCTTGACTGACGTTACAACAAATTTCCCAATGTTTGCTCTAACAAGTAATAAAGGAAGGGAAAGTGGAATTATCAGAAAAATAAACCAGTGAACATTGATTTGTGAAGATTGATATGTTTTTAAGCTCTTCTATTACGGCTCGTGGTACCATATGCACCATTAGTGAGTGCCATACTCAGTGCCACATTTTGGGAAGTTTCCTGGCCTTTAAAGTAACTTTTAATGGACTGGAGGCGATAGTACAGCGGGTAGGGTGTTTTCCTTGCAAGCAGCCAACCTGGGTTCAATCCCTGGCATCCCATATGGTTCCCTGAGCACTGTTAGAAGTAATTCCCGAGTGCAGAACCAGGAGTAGCCCCTGAGCATCGTCGGTTGTGACGCAAAACAAACAAATAAACAAAGTAACTTTTAAAATTTCTTGCAAAACTGGGGTTTCAAATCTATGAGTTTTCTAAGCTCTTGCCTGTCAATGAATCTCTGTATCATTTCTTCAAATCTGAATAATAGTCTAGCTGGGTAGAGTATTCTTGGTGAGCTGTTCATTTCGTTGATTTTTTTTTTTTTTTTTTTTTGCTTTTTGGGTCACACCCGGCGATGCTCAGGGGTTCCTCCTGGCTCTGCACTCAGGAATCACTCCTGGCTGTGCTCGGGGGACCATATGGGATGCCGGGGATCGAACCCGGCCGGCACAAGCCGGCCGCGTGCAAGGCAAACGCCCTACCCGCTGGGCTATCGCTCCGGCCCCTCGTTGATTTTTTTTATACAAACCTTTTTTATTCTATGATCTGGCTTGTGGAGTCTCATTTGGTATATCTGCCGTGCAGTCTACCAGAAGAGTTAGATAGAGTGTATCTCACCTGTATAAGTTCCCTTTTCAATTTTTCTGCTTTCAGTATTCTGTGTCTTTAGATTTTGTGATTTTGAGTATAATGAGTCTTAGAATTTTTCCGTGTCTGTTTTTGCTGGCCTCTTGGATCTCTATGCCTATATTCATCAACTGTGGGAGATTGTTATTGATGATTTCTTTTTTTTTTTTTTTTTTTGGGTCTACGGCGTGCTCAGGGTTCTCTGGCTCTGCTCAGGTTTCCGGCGGTGCTCAGGGGACCTGGTGCCGGGGATCGACCGGCGGCTGAGCGCGTCAAAAACGCCTCCGGGCTGCTCCGCCGTTTCTTTAACTATTATTATTTCTACATCACATTTGCCTTCCAAAACTCCGATCATTCTGTTGTTCCTCTTGTAGTCATCCCATAGTTCTCTGATGTTCTACACATTTCTTTTCAGACTATTTTCCGTCTTTTGCCATTTTCCTGGCAGTTTTCTTCTTTTCATCTTGGAGCTCTTTAATCTTTTGCACAGCCACTGCTATTCTGCTATTCAGAACTTCTATTGAGTTTTTTTTTTTTTTTTTTTTTGCTTTTTTGGGTCACACCCGGCGACGCTCAGGGGTTTTTCCTGGCTCTGCACTCAGGAGTTACTCCTGGTGGTGCTGGGGGACCATATGGGATGCCTGGGATCGAACCCGGGCGGCACAGGCCGGCCGCGTGGCAAAACGCCCTACCCGCTGGGCTATCGCTCCGGCCCCTATTGAGTTTTTTTTTAAATAGACTCTGCCATGCTCTTTAGTTCTGCCATTTCCGATTGTAGTAATTTTTTCATTTCAACTCATATTTTCTTGTACTTTACTAACTACCTGTGCCATTGTTTTTTTTAACTCATTGAACATCATCATTAGATGTTACTAAAGACATTGTATGGGGATTTACTGAGCTGGTTGGTGCTTTTTATGACTTCAGGGATACTGCTTTTGCTCTTTAGACTTGGTGGGCTTCTAAGTGTTTTTCCCATTGGTTTTCTAGTATGCTTGCCATTCTGGGGGTAAGGGTAAGTCTCTATAATTAGACCTCCTGGAAGTTGCTGAAGGATTAGGCTGGAGGTTGCTCTCCTCTGCCGTCCTCAGCAAATGACAGGAAGCATAACTACACAGCGTGTAATTTGTTAAGTAGATCGGTCCTGTGGCCACTTACAGACTTTTTAGACAGACTTTTCAGGAGCTGTGGCGTGGACCCACTCGATGGCGGGGGTTGGGTTTGGAGGCTGCTGTGACCTAGCAGGGATAGGGAAGGGCTCTGCCTTTCATTCCCAAGTAGGCCCAGTGATACCAGCTGAAAGCAAGCCTCACCTGGAGGAACTGAGCAGCAAGCAGAAGGCCTGCTTACACTTTTAGTCATTTTAAAATTCATTCAGTAAATTACTCTGCTATGCATTATGTATTAGATAAAATTCTTTCCAGGAGTAATTTATGATTTTTTTTTTTTTGCTTTTTTAGGGCACACCCAGCAATGCTCAGGGGTTTCTCCTGGCTCTGCACTCAGGAATTACTCCTGGCAGTGCTCAGGGGACCATATGGGATGCTGGGGACAGAACCAGGGTCAGCTGTGTGCAAGGGAAATGCTCTACCCCCCTGTGCTATTGCTCCGGCCCCAGCAGTGAGCTTTTGAAGATATAAACAAAGAACTGTAGAGATGATACAGGTCCCTGGCAATGACCAGGTTGTTCCCTGAGCTTTGCCAGGAGTATTCACTGAGCACAACGCCAGAAAGCCCTGAATACTGTTGGGTGGCCTGAACTCCCCAAAACAGAACAAACATAAAGCTATAAATAAGCAAGTGTGAAATTAGACAATTTTAGAAACAAACACTTGTATTGCATCAAACCTTGAGTTTATAGGTATTATTTGTTAGTGGAATTTTTTTTGTTAAGTTTATCTTATGTTTCCTTCATAAATGTAAATTTTCATGTTCTGGATCTGGAATTAAGATCCAGAATAATGAAGATTGCATAACCCTGTGAATATACAAGAGCCATTGAATTATATACTTTTTAGAGGAAGAATTCTTTGGCATGTGAATAATATCTCAATATTTTAAATTCAATGCCTGTAAAAAGTTTGGTTTGAGATTAAAATAACTATACACATACACAAATAATATAAAATCTTACTAATATTTTGGAGAATTCTTATATAGGAGACATTATTTAGGAATAACGTGAGCTGCTGCTGGGTTTCATAGTCAACCTAATTATTTTTCTTTTTCTCATAGGTGTACATCCAATATATGAAATTTGCTAGAAGAGCAGAAGGTATCAAGTCTGGAAGAATGATATTTAAGAAAGCAAGAGAAGATACCAGAACCCGCCACCATGTCTATGTTACTGCAGCACTAATGGAGTATTACTGTAGTAAGGTAAGTACTGAAATATAATAGGAAGGTAAGATAATTTTCTTCATCTGAGATAAAGATACATTAATTAAAATGAGAGTTCGAGGGCTGGAGCAATAGTTAGTGGGAAGAGTGCTTGCCCTACGCATGGTCTACCTAGGTTCCATCCCTAGTATCCCATCATGTTCCCCTGAGCATTGCTGGGTATGGCTCAAAAAAATTAAAAAAGATGAAAAGTTCTATTTTCTGTCCCGAAACTGTAGTTTCTCCATAAAGGAAGCATAAGAGTTCCATTTTCCCCTGCCATCTGAAAGTAGAGAGTTCCTATGGAATTGTTTTCTGTTTGCTTTATGGTTTGGTTTAGTCTTTTTGGGCCACACCTGGTGATGCTGGGGATGGGAGCAGGAAGGTGTGGTTACTTCTGACTCTGCTCTGTGCTCAGGTCAGTCCTGGAGATGCTTAGACCTATATGCGATGTTGGGATCTAGCCAGGGTCAGTTGCGTTGTAAGACAAGCAAGCATATTACTTCCTGAACTATCGCTCTGGCCCCTCTGAAATCTTTCTTAAGCCAAAATAGCATAAAGTGAAGGGAAAAATTTTGGAATCTTGGAGCTAGAGCATGTAGAGCAGGTAGGGTGCTTGCCTTGTCTGCAGCCAACCTAGGTTCCATTCCTGGCATCCCATATCCCTTGAGCCTTGCTGGGAGTGATCCTTGAGTGCAGAAGCCAGGAGTAAGCTCTGAGCATCTCTGGGTGTGGTCCTAAAACAAAATCTTTTATCTTTTTTTTTTTTTTTTTTTTGGGTCACACCCGGCGATGCTCAGGGTTTACTCCTGGCTATGCACTCAGGTTTTACTCCTAGCAGAGAACCATATGGGATGCCGGGATTGTACCCGGTTCGGCCACATGCAAGGCAAACGCCCTACCCGCTAGACTATCTGGCCCCAACAAACAAAGTTTTTTAGCTTTCCCAGATCCCCAAATCATACCAAATAATACATAAAACCTAAATCAGCACTAACATATAATAAAAGCAGAATGATTTAAGTTCAGTGTGCATGAAGTAGTACCCAAGGAAGGAGGTTGGCAGTGCCACTCACAGTGCCAGGTATGAGCTGCCTCTATCCTGGTTTGCTGCAAAATAAATTCAAAGCACTATTTTTTCTTTTTTTTTTTTTAAAGTATTTTATTATACCACCATGAAATACACAATCACAAAGATACACAAAAAAAGTTCATTCCTGGGTTTTGGTCATATAGTGTTCCAGCACCCATCCCTCCACCAGTGCCCATCTCCCACCACCAATTACCCAGTTCTCCCCCCCCTCCCCCAGCCCGCCTCCATGGCAGGTTCCCCATTTCTTTCCCTTTCTCTCTCTCTTCCTTCCCCTCCAGACTATGGATTACAGAACATACATTAAAGGGTTGTCATGTGTGTCCTTTTACCGTATTTAATGCACAGTTCTAGGTTGGCACTAGTACCCTCGACAATTGTCAGCACACTGTTCCATTCTCTGTCCTACCCAGCCTCTGACTCCCACATGTTTGCGACAATTTCCACCCTTGACAAGACCTTCCTGATACAAGGTCATGTTTCACTTGACCTTGGATATTGGCATCACAATATGCTCATATATATCTATGCCATGCAAATCAATGCAGTCATTCTGTATCTGTCTCTCTCCTTCTGGCTAATTTCACTCAACATAATCTTCTCCATGTCCATCCATTTATAGGCAAATTTTATAAATTCATTTTTCCTAACAGGTGCATAGTATTCCATTGTGTAGATGTACCAAAGCTTCTTTATCCAGTCATCGATTTTCGGGCACTTTGGTTGTTTCCAGATTCTGGCTATTGTGAATAATGCTCAAAGCACTATTTTTTCTTTTGCCTTTTGTTGTATAAATATAGATCCTTTTGGGGGGCAGAGAGTTAGTATAGGATGCCAGACAGCTGACCCTGTTTAATCACCAGAACCATACATGGTCCCTTAGGTACTGTTGGGGGTCACTTACTGGACATAGAGCCAGGAATAACTCCTGAGCACTGCTAGATGTGGCCCCCACAAGAAACCCTCATATTCTACCCCCTCAACCCCCATCCAAAAAAAAAAAAAAAAAAAACTAAACTAAAAATACTACTCTGGATCATAAAAGCAAGGTGGTATAATGTTAATCTTCCAAAGTGGGGAATATTTGATCATTATGAGATTTATGTAACATAAAAATCCCCATAGTGGGGCTAGAGCGATAGCACAGTGGGTAGGGTGTTTGCTTTGCATGCAACCGACCCAGGTTTGATCCTCAGCATCCCAAAAGGTAACCTGAGCACCGCTAGGAATAATTCCTGAGTGCAGAGCCAGGAGTAACCCCTGAGCATTGCCGGGTGTGACTCAATACAAAACAAATAAAAAAAAAATCTCCATAGTTTGCCAGTTTTACCTTATTAAACTCCATAATTTTTCATTTTTAAGGGATTTACCTTGAATGGTTTTTAGGTTAGCAGTTTTTATTTAATATCATTTTGTATCCATCTTAAGTTTTAATGTACCTTTCCTTTTTTTTTTTCTTTTTTGGTCACACCCAGCGATGCTCAGGGGTTACTCTTGGCTCTGCACTCAGGAATTACTCCTGGAGGTGCTCGGGACCGTTTGGGATGCTGGGGGTCAAACCCGGGCCAGCACAAGCCGGCTGCATGCAAGGCAAACGCTCTACCCGCTGGGCTGTCGCTCCGGCCCCCTTTCCATATTTAGATGGTACCATTTTTACTAATCTTTGGGCCATTTTGTGTGACATTTCATGGAAATCAGTATTTTTTTTTCTGGTTTTTCACTTTTTAGGACAAATCTGTTGCCTTTAAGATTTTTGAGCTGGGGCTAAAGAAATACGGAGACATCCCAGAATATGTCCTGGCATATATTGACTATCTTTCTCACCTCAATGGTAAGTAAATTCTAAGAAATAATCATAGTTAATATTAAATAATCAAGGTCATTCTCTTGAGATGACCTCTTTTACTGTTGTTGTTTTCCTTCTCAGTGTATTATTAATTTGTCAGTGCATACTAGACATGTATGAAATAGTGTTGGGAGTTGCTGGTGTAGGTCTGTAGAAGAATACTTGCCTGGCATGTGTAAGACCCTGGTTAATAACTGGCAATCTAAAAGAAAAAGATTTGTTACCTATTAGTGAATAATTTCTATTTATTTATGCATGTGTGTATTCATTCATTTATTTACTTATCTATTTATTTATCTATTTATTTATTTTGCTTTTTGGGTCACACTCGGCGATGCTCAGGGGTTATTCCTGGCTCTGCACTCAGGAATTACTCCCTGGCAGTACGTGGGGAACCATATGGGATGCCGGGATCGAACCTGGGTCGGCTACATGCAAGGCAAATGCCCCACCCGCTAGACTATCGCCTCCGGCCCTAATTTATTAAGTAATAGTAGATACCTTTGATTCTTCAGTCTTTTTTTTTTCTTTTCCCAAATTTTATTACACCACTTTTAGACATAAAATTGCAAGATGCTCATGTAGAGCCCTGGTTCCACAGTGTTCCAACACCCACCCCTCCACCCGAACCCATCTCCCATCACCAATGACCCCACCCCGCACCCCCTCCCACACCCCAACTACCCGGCAGGTTCTGTACGCCCCCTCTCCTCTCTCCATCTCCCCCCCCGCCAAACCCTCCTACACATCGTAGAATGCAGCATACCAAAGGACACAACTGTTTCCACCAATTTGATGGACCGCGCGCCGTTAGTGGCGCGCCACCCAGGAGCATCCGGACAACGAAGGTGGCAGCTAATGTGGTGGGCGAGTCTCTGATTCTTCACTCTTAAGTAAAGTTCATCATTAGTGGAGAAAAATCATAAATTTAGAGTCCTTTGTGTGCATCGCTGCTGACCCTAAGCTGATTGTTGTTTCAGAGGGGCTGAGAAAGACAAAATAATTCTACCTATTGAAAGAAATACAGCCCAGGAGGTGAGGCACCTGCCTCGCTTGTGATGAAACTGCATGGCTGTGAACTCGATTCAAATCCCCAGCACCACTTGTGTTTCCCTGAGTACTGCCAGGGATCATTATGGAGCACAGATGCAGGAGTAGCCCATGATCACCACTGTGTTCCTATCACTGAGGGAACCAAAAACCCCGTTTCCTCCCCCAAATAAAAGATAATTGAGGACTGGAGCAATAGTACAGAGAATAGGGATTTGCCTTGCACGTGGCTGACCTATGCTCTTTTCCACGCACACTGTATGGCTCCCCAAGCACTGCCGGGAGTAATTCCCGAGTGCAGAACTAGCAGTAAGCCCTTAGTATTGCCAGGTGTAGCCCTCTCGCCCTCCCCAAAAAAATGATAAATTAGAATTGTTCAAGTAAAAAAGTGCTTTGAGGCTCCTAGGGAAGTGATTTCAAAACAAACATTATGGATATTAGCCTTTCCTGAGTGCAGAGCTAGAACTAGATCTCTGAGCATCACTGGACATAGACAACCCCCAAAAATATTCTCAGGATTTGGATTTTTGCTTGTTTTTGTTTTGACAAATGGTAATTCTCAGCGGTTCCACCTGGCTCAGCACTCAGGAATTACTTAGTACTATTGCTCTGGACCCAAATTTTCAGGATTTCTGATGACTTTGAGTCCCGTGACAGCATGTGGTCTGCCAAACATCACTAGGATTCGGGACGTTCATTCAAGAGAATGCCTTGGGAGGCTAAAAAAGAAAAGGAAAGAAATAGCACAAATCCCTCACTGAGATTTCAGTGTTTAATCGCATGCATTTTGGGGGCTGGAGCGATAGCACAGTGGCTAGGCGTTTGCCTTGCATGTGGCCAACCCGGGTTCGATCCCCGGCATCCCATATATGGTCCCCAAGCATTGCTAGGAGTAATTCCTGAGCGAAGAGCTAGGAGTAACTCCTGAGCATTGCTGAGTGTGACCCCAAAAAAGCAAAAAAAAAAAATCTCTTGCATTTTTTTCTTGACAATACTTTTCTGTTTATTCTTTCCCCTAACAACATTGTTGATAAGAGAAATCTGCCCTTTTGATTTCACTTTACCATTTATTACCTCTGGAAACCTATTGTCTTACTGAGTTCCTACTTTAAACCAGATAATGAGGGAGTTTGTATGTCATTTATGCTTATGTGTCATTCATTTAGTCTAGTTGTGTTTGCCGAAATAGTTCAGTTGGGAGAGGCGTTAGACTGAAGTTAGTCTAGCTCAGTGACTATGTCATACTTTTCTACCAATCTAAACTATTCGATCATTGGGCTGGAGCCATAGTCCAGCAGGTAGGGCGCTTGCCTTGCACACAGCCAGCCTGGGTTCAGTACCTGGCATCCCGTATGGTCTCCCAAGCACTGCCAGGAATAACTCTTGAGCATTGCAAGGTCTGATCCAAAAAGGATCATACATACATACATATATATCCTTCTACTGATATATATACATATCATATATGTATCCTTCTACTGTGTGTATATATATATATATATGTGTGTGTATATATGTGTATATATATATATGTATATATATACATATATATATGAAAGAATGGTTTGAGGCTTTTCCTGTTCCTGGAGTAAGCATATGCTCCTGGGATACGCTTGCTTGCAACAGATCGTATGGAGATGTTACTGGTGCCCGCTTGAGCAAATCGATGAACAACAGGAAGACAAGTGATACAAGTGATATATAATGCTATATACTGTGCCTGTAATAGGAACTTCTAGTTAAATAGAGTAATCCTAGTGGTACAAAATAAACTTGCCTGTATTGAATCTTGAGCCTGCCAACCCTTCATATTTAATGTGTTGTAAACATATCAATAGTCTGACATTGATAATGTTAATTAGATTTGTGATTTTCATTATTTTTAAAAAGTCAATGGAGTACCTGGTCAGATACCATACTGTTAAAACTAGTGGGTATAAGAAGTAGTGTAATGCTTTTAGTCACGCCTCTTTCATAAGTACCAAATCAGATGACTTATTTCAAACATCAGATTACCTAATATATAAAAATCAGGTCATGTGTGAGGTCCTGGATTCTAGTACTGACAGCAAAAAAAAAAAAAAAATGGGTATGGTAAACACCTTTTCTCATAGGACTTATGTGATTATGTGAGATAATGTATGTGAAAATAGATTGTTGAATTGTGATGTTGCTTTTTTTAATATTTAGTTTTAAAATATTTTTTAAAATTCTAGAGGACAATAATACCCGAGTTTTGTTTGAAAGAGTTTTAACATCTGGAAGCCTTCCTCCTGAGAAGTCTGGGTAAGTGTGAATACTAGTTGGTCAGGTTCCAATAGTAGCTTTAATTATTAAGTTGTGGGCTATGACAGAAGTGTGTACTTGAGTATAAGTAACTTGCAAGAGAGATATCCCTGCGGCCAGAGTGGTAGTACAGCAGGTAGGGCACTTGCCTTGCTTTTGGCCAACCTAGGTTCGATCCTTAGCATCCCGTTTGGTATCCTGAGCCCAACAGGAGTTGATTCCTGAGCTCAAGACCAAGAGTTATCCATGATTACTGCCAAGTGTACCCCCTTTGTTGGGGGGGGGGGAGAGAGAGAGAGAGAGGAGAGAGAGAGAGAGAGAGAGAGGGGAGAGAGAGAGAGAGAGAGAGAGGGAGAGAGAGAGAGAGAAATGTTCCTTTTCTCTTGAGACTCCGCCTTACAAATCCCTAACGTGCAATATTTTCAGTGTTTTGAGAAATATCTCAGAAAATTTGCTAAACATTTTAATAGATCTTTATAGTACCACTTATCTGGAAATTGATATAGGCTAATAGGAAAGAGCTAAGAAATTCTGACCTCCCTTTCTGGAGCAAAGACTACGTATTGAAAGTCCCTTTCATTTATTATGTCTCATTTATAGTTAGGATTAGCTAAATGGACAGAGGAACAATATGGTACAGTGGCACCATAGACATACGTCTTCAGAGTCTTGAGTTCAAATTTCATCTGAGCCAACTCACTCCACCTCGAGGGATTTTGCAGCCTTACCAGCCCCTGCCCTCTTTCTTTCTCTTTCTTGTCTTGACGGCGTTTGGCCACAGTGCTTGCTCAGGGGCTCCTTTTTATTGTGCTCACACATCTGCTGGCTGGGGATGCGCGCTTCAGCTGTGCTCCGGCACTTACATGGGGGGTATCTGCTGCCCTCACTTCCTGGCCTTGGTGCTCACACACAGCTGGCTGTGGCGGCCAGAGGTCACAAGCAGCAGGGCACAAGGGTTGTGCAGGGGCACACCTGGAGGCACTGAGGATTGAACTTTCGCCTGTACCCAAAGCGGGTGTTCTCCATACACCATTGGGCTGTTCTCCCGGGCTCCCCTTGACACAGCCTCCCCACCTCAGCCTCACACATGCATGGCAGCTGCTCTACCGCTGAGCCACATTCCTGGTCCTTAGAACTGTACTAAGTCATATTTTCTTAGTAATGAAGAGCAACCACTTCTGCCAGTAGAAAGATTTTTTTTTATAATTCTTCCTTAATTTACGATATCAAAAGACTCAATATAATTTTAGTGCAGAGGTACTTAGTGACATCTAAATGGAGGGGGCCGGCGCAATAGCACAGCGGGGGAGGGCATTGGCCTTGCA
>JAJIBD010014509.1:0-20374 GCA_021461705.1 Cryptotis parvus | reverse complement strand
GAGAGCACTCAAAGGTCTGAGCACTTATTTTGCATGAAAATCCCGGTTAGATCTTTGGCAAGACATGGTCCTCCAATTACCACGGAGTGACACCCCTCCCCAGCACGGATTGAGGAATAAGCCCTGAGTACCTGGCTGTGACACCAAAACAAGCAAACATGGTTGAATCACCTATGGCTCCTTTACATGCTGATGACAGAAATTCAGATTTAGTTGGTCTAGCTCCACTAGGTGATCTTTAAGGTGTAGTGGAGGCTGAGAACCATCTAGTTCAAAGGAAAAACAAAAACCACTGCACAAGATGATATATTCTTGTCGGGGATGCCGCTGGGGTCCCTGACAGTGCCGGGAAGCGAAGTTCCCTTCTACCTCGGCCGGCGGGGAATGGATGAAGACTCAGGAATCCGATGCAGTTTTAAAAGGCTTTACTTATCACAGGTTCAGGCATACAAATCCACAATAGGAAAAACTCTGTGCTTAGGATTCCTGGCTAGAACCCCAGCCACGTGTAGGCCAAAATGGCGGCCACCACGTGTTAAAGGCCCTGTAAAGAGGAGACAAAGACAAGACTCCCAAGAAGGGTGTGAGCTCACAAAGAGAGGAGCCCAAAACGAGAGTGTGAGAGAGAGGAAGCAGGCTAGTTTTATACCCCTGCAACTCAGACCTCCCTCCCACTATTATGGGAAACAGGGAGGGTCAAATGCCCTCAGGTAATTTCTCCCAGCACCTCACCTAGGCCCTTTTATATCCTAATGTCTTGAGCCAAGATCTGCCTGGAAATGCCTTTATAGGGTAGAGAAGGGGGTTTCTGAGATGGCATGTCTCTGTACCAAAGACTAATACTAATGCCAGCTAAATATTTCTCCAAGCCTTCACAAGTCTCGTCTAATTCACGGTAGTTTGTATTTTAGTTGCCTTTGAGTTATCAGGGAGCCATGCTTGCTTGCTTGGAGGCGTTTAGCATTTCTCTCTGGTCTAATTACCTAGAGATCCAACATGGCCAGGCAAATATGCTGGTAAGATCTAGCTAGTCCCAAGATGATTGTGGTAGCATGAGAGAATATTTATACCAGCCAGTATAGAATACATGGTCAGATAAACTGCCACATTTAGACTACCCCCTTATCTGTGAAGTGATTTGCAGGAGGCAATCCAGAGCAGATGCAGAGGCTCTTAGAGGAGTCCTGCAACACATTCTGAAGGCTTTTATTTCCTCTCTATCACATTCCACGAAAGAAATGATTAAAGAAGAAAAAACAAACAAATAACGATGCGGTACAAAATGAATCCCGGGAGTGCATAGCAGTGCTGGGCTTCGGAGGAGGTCAGGACAGAAGTAATTCAAGCGCCTTTTATTACTCTGCTTTGAGTTTGCAAGGCAGCAGTGGCAGATTTTAGGAGAAACAGTTCTCAGGAAACGGTGATTGGTGCAGACACTGTTTCTGGGCTGCTGCTGAGCTGCGGGACGGTTTCCAGGCAGGTGATTGGTGGGGAGCTGTCTCTAGGCTGTGTCGTCAGTAGAGCGCCTCGTCTCCAAGGGTTACTTAATCTACCAAGTGGGAACAGGGTCTTAGAGGCTTGTGTGGAATGATAATTTTTTTTCCCATTACAGAAGCTTATTGAAGAAAATACCAGTACTTTAAAGATGACTCATAGGCACATTGTACCTTTCTTTGATCCAAGGGGTTATGAAATTGCTCATAAGGCAGACGCTTCCTAAATAATTTTCTCACAAATCACTGACAGGCTGGAGCCATTCCACGAACAATTTCCAGCTGATAAAAGGGCAGCATGAAAAAATCTGCTACAGTTATACTGCTTTTCTGAACAGTTTTTGTTTGTTTGTTGTTTTTTTGTGAGTTGAGTATCTGCCCTCAATTTGATATCAGGAGAGGAAACAGTGTAAGAAATGATGATTTAATAAGTTACAGAAAGCTGAGGGGGAGAGGCAGAAAAAATTGTGAGTCTTTCATCTTAATATTCAATTACTTGTAAAATATGTTAATTTTTGTTTGTTTCTGTTTTTGCACCTGGTGGCTTACTCCCTGGCTCTGTGCTAAGGGATCACTCCTGACAGGGCTCAGGAACCACCCACCCCCAAAATTTTATAGTAGCAAGTTCCTTCGAAAAGCATGTCATGATTTATTAGTAAATTATTTTTTGTTCAGATTAAATGACCATCTTTGGGTGGTAGACACACACATTCTAGGCATGCATTTAAAATGACAGCTAATAAACTATTTGTAGAAAGGCCTCATCATCGCAGCTTCTGTTTTAAGGACCGGAAATAAGGTCAAGAAGACAAGATCCACTTTCACTGCTAGAAGACAGACAGGAAAGCCTGACAGACACAGAGCATCCGTGTTCCACATGTTTACACATATTGATTCCTTTAACTATCCTCACAACCGTGTGGAGCAGGCATTAACAGAATTTTCATTTTCTAGGAGAGGAAACTATCGCACAGAGAGGTCGGGCACCAGAGTAGGTACTTGTGACCCTACTCCAGCTGTGCGCTTAGTTCCTTTTACTTATTCTGTGGTCACAAGGAACCTAACCTTTTTCTTCCTAAATTTTCTTTTCTTCTTTCCTCCCATTTTTTTAAAATTTGAAGACCCATTCACTGGTGTCTGTGGGTGACTGCGTGGTATCAGGGATTGAACCTGATGCAGCACATGCTCCCACAGACAAAGCATATGCTACAGTATCTTGAGTCATCTTCTCTCAGACAGGTTCCATTTCCCCTTCAGACTGCACTTAGTATTTCTCTAGAAAAGCACTGGATAAGTACTAGAGGCAACAGTCCCCAATTATTGTATGCCTGGTTCTTTACTTACCCAAGAAAAACAAAATGCAATGTTTTACTTGGTGTATTTGCCAAAATTTTGCTTCCAAATAAACTATCAGGGGCCTGGGAAGTGCTCAAAGGGCTATATGTGCTTTGCCAGGAGAAGCCCTCTTGCAAGAGTGGGTGTGTGTTGGCGAGCCGATGGGGTCCCCAACAGTATCAGGGCAGAAGTTCTGAAAGAACTCTAGCTCTGGTCCGAACTTAGACCATACAAGAGAGCCCAAGTCTCCCACCAAAGAGAGAGGATCTCACCTGAGAGGAGTGCTACCCAAAAGAAGGAGAAGGAAAAAGGGACGAGGGGCCTCAAGTCAGTCCCCTTATATACGCCAAAGGAATCCTAACTGTCAACAAAGAACCCTAAACAGCTTCTAGATAGTAGAAGGGTGTAGAAGGGCAGTGCCACACCCTATTACAGGTACAAAGGAGTATGCCAAGGACTAATCCCTTCTTCAGAGATTATCTCTTATGTAAAACACTGAGAGAGAGAGAGAGAGAGAGAGAGAGAGAGAGAGAGAGAGAGAGAGAGCTGGTATAAAGTAATACATCTTAATTTCATGGGCTTCATGTAATCTAGATGGTACCCACAAGGTCTTACTTATTTATTATCTGCACCAGGGTGATTCTGAGCATCTTGTTCTCCGTATACTGAAAGGGTCACACTCGCCTGCTTGAGGGTAAACTAGTATGATCCTTCCTTTAATCTTAAAGATAGTCTCAATGTAGCCAGGGTGGCAGTCTCCTGGTAAATTCTAACTGTCCCACGCTGGGTGCAGTGGGTATAAAAAGGAGCTGTGCCCAATCTAGAAAACATAGAAGTCTTAGTAGATGTATAATAAGTCAGAAGTTATTCAGAGTCAAGGTGACTTCTGTAACTGCCACACCCTCCATCAGTGTTTACATAGAAGAGAGATCTCATTAGTATGAACCCTGGCTTAAGAACATGTAAATAGATTAAGCTGTGAGCAAAGCGCCCAAGTTAGCTAAGCCTGTCATCCAACAATTGTGCCCCCTCCTGTCTTTCCTTCAAATCAATCAGTTTGAGAAGAAAGGGATGAGACAGAGGGTTTGGGCAAGGGGCAGTAGCATGGGGAAGTGATAGGAGATACGGGAACAAGATAAGGGTTTCAGTGAGGATTCAGACAGTGAGAATTCTCTCACCACGTTCTTCCCTTCTGTGTTTAAGGAAGGCCCTTTTCTTTTGGAAGATTTTAGGGTCTGTTTTGAATATAAAATAACAATCAAAGATCCCTTCTTTGCCCTTGTTTCTCAAATGCCTTCATCCCAAATAATTATTTCAAGTAACATATATTTGGGTGACATGATCTGAGCACCTTAAAAATTTGGAGGCCACATTGAGAAGTGCTCAGGGACCACTCCTGGTGGGGCTTGGGTGATCATGTGGGGAATAGAGAATTGGACGTGGTTCAGCAGCTTGCAAGGCAGGTTCCCTATGGGCTGTATTATTTCTCCAGTCCATATTTCAAACATATTTCTTTTTTTTTTTTTTTGGGGTCACACCCGGCAATGCTCAGGGGTTTCTCCTGGCTCTACACTCAGGAATTACTCCTGGCGGTGCTCTGGGGACCATATGGGATGCCAGGGATCGAACCTGGGCCGGCATGGCCCGGCTGTGTGCAAGGCAAACGCCCTACCCTCTGGACTATTGCTCCGGGCCCTCGAAACATATTTCTTACTGAGAAACTGTCTTCACAGTCACAGCATAAAGGCTGTGCCTAAATAATGGCCCCTTTGATTCATTCATGCAGTAATTCACTCAGCAAAGAGTTGCTGGTATATATAATTTCATTATAAGGGTTGTTTAATCTCATGGTAAATACATGTGTTACTCCAGCTTGTTATGGGCTGGGCAGCTTTGCGCTGCGGATCCTGTCCTTATCGGTCTGGGCCCTCAGCAGTCACCTCTTCTGTTTACTGGCTCTTTGTCAGAGTCATGAAAATGTAATGCAATTTTTCCATTTTTGTTTTATTTTATTTGTCAGCCATGCTCAGGGCTGACTCCTGGCTCTCTGCTCAGGGATCACTCCTGGAGGGGCTCACGGGACCATATGGGATGTTTGGGATCAAACCCCACTTAGCCGAGTACAGGGCAAAGGCCCTCCCTGCTGTCCCCATTCCAGTCATGAATTCTTCTTTGTGTTTGTTCGTTTGTTTTTGCTTTATGGGCAGTGCTTGAGGGACCATATGGGATACTGAGGATTGAATCCTGGCAGCCAAGGGCCACTGTGCTATTGCTCTCTCTAGCTCCCCATCAAGAATCCTTTCAAATGGCATGTAAGGGGTGGGGAGACTCAGGCAGTGAAGCAGTCCTCTGACGGTGTTAGCTGGCCTCTGCCAGTGCTGAGCAGGACTCACCAGCCTCACTGCGCCGTGCTGCAGCTCTGTTCTCCAGAGCTCTGCTACTTCAGCATGCTGCCCTAGCTGCCCTCCAGCTGGGTGTGTGTTTAAGCACTCAAAGGAGCACACTGGGAGGAAGCCCAAGGCTGGAGAGATGTGTAAGCCTGTGGCCTGATGCTGCCCTTGGGGAGCACTGCAGCCACCCCCGGGAGCTGTCACCAGAAGACCTGCTAGTGATAATGGAAGCGAAGGGAACCCTAGGGAGCCTCACAAGGTGTCTGCCAGTAACCTCCTTCTTCCTCCTCAGAGCAGAATTAATGGAGGGAAAGGGCGAACACAGATACAGAAAGCCAGCGGCGGTGACCTGTTTTCAGTTCCTGCTTCCACCACCTCTTTCCTGCATGCATTCCTCACCCTCTACCCCCAACCTGAGGCAACTGCTTCCAGATGTCCCAGCCCAGAATCTGACCTCTCTGTCATGGTGCTGGAGACAGGCCCGGAGCCTACAGTGCTGTCTCATCCTAGCCCTTTGCTTACTGGTGGCATAACAGTAGGTTAAGGGGTGCTGGCAGATTAATCAGTGAGGAAAATTCTGGAAGATTCTCTAAATCGGGTGTGCTAGCTTACCCTCCAGGCAGATGGTTCTTCAACACTTCCATGCACACACTACTTCCAGAATTTCACAAAGATGGTCCCACCTCCACCCCAAATAATTTCTGACTCAGATTACAGCTTAATCTCACTTTTACTAGAAGCTTTTCCTGCCTCTTTAGGACTGGCATGAGCGCCCCATTGTGGCTTGCAGCTGTGTGTTTGCTGCAGCCTGTCCCAGCGAGTTCACTTGATCACTTGATGGCTTGACGTCCCATTATTCATCGATTTGCTCCAGCAGGCGCCAGTAACATTTCCCAGCAAGTTAATTTTTTTTTAAAAAGATTTTTTAAAAAGTGTGGGGCGGGAGCGATAGTCCAGCGGGTAGGGGCGTTTGCCTTGCACGCGGCCGGCCTATGCCGGCCTGGGTTCGATCCCAGGCATCCCATATGGTCCCCTGAGCACCGCCAGGAGTGATTCCTGAGTGCAGAGCCAGGAGAAGCCCCCTGAGCATTGCCGGGTGTGACCCAAAAAAGCAAAAAAAAAAAAAAAAAAATGTGTGTGTGTGTGTGTGTGTGTGTGCGTGCGTGTGTGTGTGTGGTAGAGCTACCTCTGGCTGTGCTCAGGATGCTTCCCTGCTCAGGAGTCACTCCTGGAGGGTATCAGGGAACCCTCTATGGCTTCAGGAATCAAACCCAGCCATTGGTCAACAGTGTATAAGGCAAGTTCAGTATCAGCTATAAACTTTCTCTAGTCTATGAGGAAGACTTGAGTGAGTGGGGTGGGGAGGGTGGGGGGGCATTGTCTTGCTTGTTGCTTGCTATTGTTCACGTAGTACTTGGGACACACACACACAATTTAGCCCCTTGTGCCAATTACATATATTCAGTGGGGCAGCACACCTGGCAGTGCTCAAGGGTTACTCCTGGTTTTGCACTAGGAATTACTTCTGGTGGGGGATCAGGGGACTATGTGGGATGTCAGGAATCGAACCAGGGTCAGCTGCATTTAAGGCAAGTGCCTTACCTGCTGTACCCTCTCTCTGACCTCTCAATTATATCTATATCCAGACCTAACCATTCCAGACCCACAGCTGTGCCGCTCGACCCCACATGGAAGCAGCCCACGGAATTCCAGAGGGCGGCAAAGGGTTGGCCAGCCCCTGGCCGAGTCCAACATAGCTCCAAGGGTTCCCTCATACGTGCTGGGGAGGGCCACGCTGGCCGGACTTGGAGTGGGGATTTGGGCTCCTTCCATTCCTCTACCTCCATGTCTGGGTGCGACTGCGAAGCCCCAGCCACCACAGCCAGCAACCCCAGAAGAGAGACACTCCAGACCCACAGCTCTGCAGATGCGGCCACCCTGCAGCTGCTCAACAGTCTTAGATAGTACTGGAAGTTAGGCCAGGTCCTTCCCAGGATCTTTCACATTTATACACTGTATACAGTTCTAGGCAGGTTCTAGCCGTGGCCTATCATCTCAGTGAACCTAGCAAGAAGCCAGAGGAAACCCCACACCATGAGGTCAGTTATTCTCAACATCCAGACTCCACAGCTCCTCAGAGCTCCACCCGAGAGAAATACTGATCTCTCCCTGTTGAGGTTCATCAGTAAATGCTCAAGATGAGAGCCTACCACTGAGAGTATACCACCTACATGGCAGAGCCTGGCAAGCTACCTGTGTTGTATTTGATATGCCAAAAAACAGTAACAATTATGGACCTCATTCCCATGACCTGAAGGAATGGTTTAAGGCTCTTTGTGTTCCTGGAGTCAGCAGATGCCCTTGGGCTACACTTGCTTGCGACAGGATGTATGGAGATGTTACTGTTGCCAGCTCGAGCAAATCCAAGAATGGAAGACAAGTGATACAATGATACAAGTGATGTTGCTTTTTGGGTCACACCTAGCAATGCTCTGGGGTTACTCCTGGCTCTGCACTCAGGAATTACTCCTGGCGGTGCTTAGGAGACCATATGGGATGCTGGGAATTGAACCTGGGTTGGCAGTGTACCAGGAAACACCCTACCAGCCATACTGTCACCCCCACTAAATTATATTTTTAAGTGACTCAATGCATGAGTAATAGAAATGGTTTCCTTTATTAAAGGATATTTTTATGGTTCACCATTTGTCTTAATCTTTTAATTTTATTTATTTTGTCACATTCAACAGTACTTAGAGTTTACTCCTGTGTGCACAGGGATTACGCCTGGAGGGGATTGAACCCAAGTCAAATGCAAGGCAAGAACCCTGCCTACTGTATTATCTCCCCAGTCCTTAATATTTTTACCTTTTATGGGGTACAGAGGAACAAACCCAGGTCTCAAACATACTGAAACATGGCCTCTACCACAGAGCTGGACTACTTAATCTCTGTATCCCTATATTCCTTGGATTTCCTTATACATAATTATTCAGGTTTTTTTTTTTTTGCTTTTTTGGGTCACACCTGATGATGCTCAGAGTTATTCTTGGCTCTGAACCCAGGAATTAATTACTTCTGGCTGTGTTTGGAGGAGCATATGGGCTGCCAGGGATTAAGCCCTATGGACCATGTGCAAGGAAAACATTCTACCTGCTGCACTATCGCTCCAGCCCTCTTACTCCGTTCTTTAGTGGAACCTTGAATATGGTGAGTAGACTAGACTCAACCCACTTTATCCTAGACAGCAACCTGCCTCAATGTGTCGCTTTGTTATTTTTGGACTATGTTTTGATTTTGGGTGGTAGCTGGAAGGCATTATTTATTTGGGAAACAGGATGCTTTACCTGTTTTCCAGCATGCAGTTAGGTAAAGGCCATTGTTTCACATAGCATAGACATAGAACATCACTTCACATCAGACTCTGTGTAGGAAATATGGAATGATCCCATCTGAGATGCCCAGAGTTCTGTAAATCATGAATACAAACCGAACAAGCAACAGGACACCTCAGAAGGAGGAGGTAGAGGACAGAGAAAAATGTGTTGGGGGGCATAAAAAAGTCGATCTAAGAAGCAAATGATAAGCAAATTTGGCAATTTGAATAAAAAGATTAATTTCTCTACTTGATAGGTTCTAATTAATATAAAGCATAACATGATTATTGTCAACATGTCCTATTTACTAAATTGCCAAATATAAAATACCAAGCAAAGAGTTCCTTTCAAACGGGAACTACTAGTGAATAATTTTAACTGCAAACAGTTGCCAGTATACAGTTTACATATCATTTCTAAGTTTTGGACTTTTCTCCTTGCAGATTCTAGTGGTTAGCTTCCCCAAATAGGAAGGCTACAGATACAGTAGTCTTCCAGCCAGGTGCAAGAGAAGCCTATTGAGAAGGAAGAATAGCTCACTCTAAACCCATTGGATCAAATCCTGCTTTAGTCAAGCCCTTCATGGGAGTGAATGTGTTGTGTTTCAGGCATACTGCCTTATAAGTCACTGAACCATTTTTAATATATATATATATATATATATATATATATATATATAAATATATATATTATATAAATCAAAACTTGAAGAGTGACCTCTCAAGAGCAAACCCAGGTGAAACCCGGGCATCCCACATGCCATGCGTGCCCACTAGTCCTTGGCACCATCACCCTGGTCCTGTTGCATGATTTTTAAATAGGAGACATAGTTTTCATGACACACATACGCACACACATATCTCCAAACTTTCGTGATCTGGTGGTTTTTAGAAAGCAGTTTTTTCCTTTCATCTTTCATCTTTCCCAGTAAATAAATTGATCCAAGTTGCACCCCGGGAGCATCTGCTGTGGTTTAAATAAGTCAATTATCAGTCATCCTCTTGGTTAGGCTCTCCTTTGTCATGAAGTTGGTGAACTTGGTTTAAATTCAAACGGGAGTAGGCACGCACTTCACTGAAGAACCTGTCTCAGATGCACTTACTGGCCGTGGTTCCGTTACTTGGTTTCTAGCTCCACCTTGTGGCCATATATATATATGCACATATATACATTTAGCAATAGAGTTGCGTTTCAGAGCATTTAAGGGAATTTTACTTCTTTAGTGTAAATTCATCCAAATTTCATTCCGCAAGTTTACTGAATATTAACATTTTAAAACTGTATTTATTTTTGAGGGTTTTGGACCACACCCAGTAATGTTCAGGGATTACTTCTGGTTCTGCACTCAGGAATTACTTCTGGAGGTGCTATGGGATGCTGGGGATGAACCGGGTCAGGTGCTTCCAAGCAACCACCCTACCCCGCTGTACTATCTTTTCAGCTCCTCTCCAGACCCCGCCTTTTTTTTGGGGAGGGGGAAACACCAGGCAATGCTTAGGGGTCGCTCCTGGCGCTGCACTCAGGAATTACCCGGCGGGAGTGGGGGAGAAGGGAGGGTGTGGCGGTGAGAACCGCACAGGATGTCTAGGATTGAACCTGGGTCAGTCATGTTCAAGGAAAAGCGCCCTACCTGCTGTGCTATTGCTCTGGCCCCTGTTGTTGATGATGATGATGGTGCTTTTTTGGTTCACTCCTGGCCATACTCTGGGGTTACCCATGAGACTCTGCACTCAGAAATTACTCCTGGTGGTGCTGGGAGGACCATATGGGATACTGGTGATGGAACTTGGTTTGGCTGCATGCAAGGCAAACACTGCTGTACTATCTCTCCAGCACCAAGCACCAGCCATTATTATTATTTTTGGGTTTTTGCCAATATAAAAAAATTAAGCCTTGTTTGTTACACTTTAAATTATCAGCTTAGAGGGCCTGAAGCGATACTAGAGTGTCTGCTAACAGCTGTGTTGCTGACTGACAGTATCAGGTACAGAACAAGTTCAGAGGCTTTGAACTCCCTTTAAGCCTTTCTTCCAACTGTTTTCTTGCTCTGCCCTTAGGCAAGCTCAGCCAACCCTTCTCTCTGCTCCTCTAACTCTCTATGCTGTCAGGCTCCTGCTCCTCCAACTCTCTCCTGCCAGCCAGGCTGAGAACACAGTCTCAACTGACCACTCAACTGCCTTTCCAACTCTTTTATGTTCCCATAATTTGGATATTGGCCATCCCTTTAAAAGTACAAGCCATCCCTTTAAGGAATCTCTTAAAGGGACTCAACTACTAGAGTAGGTAGGGCAGTTGCCTTGCGCTCAGCAGTTGGGGTTGGATGTGCAGTGTCTCAAATGGTCCTCCAGCACTGCTAGGAGTAATTCCTTGGTGCAAAGCCAAGAGTATGCCCTCGGTACTTCTAGGTGTGGTCCCTGCAGGGAACACTCGTGCGCCCTGCACAAAATCCCGGGAGCAGGGTCATGGATCCCCTTCTACCCCAGAGGATCGGTGGTGGGGACAGAGAAAGATGCAGGGATTCAGCAGAGTTTCAAAGACTTTAACAGGTTCTAATATTCAAATCAGCAATAGAAAAACCTCGGAGTTAGGTTTCTAGCAGGGCCAAAGCTAGGATCGGGTTTAGAATCCTAGGTCAAGGGACCGAGGGATAGTTCAGCAGATAGGGCATTTGCTTTGCATGCAGCCAACCTGGGTTTGATCTCTGGCATCCCATATGGTCCCCCGAGCACCACCAGGAGTAATTCCTGAGTGTAGAGCCAGGAGTAACCCCTGAACATTGCTGGGTGTGACCCCCAAAAAAAAAAAAGAATCCTAGGCCAAGATGGCCACCACCACATTAAGGCCCAGCAGAATTCAACAGTTTCAAAATGCTTTATTTCCACAACCCACTCCAAAGGAAAGCAGTCAGGTTCAATTCCCTCAGGTAATTTCTCCCAGGACCTCACCTAGGCCCTTTGAGATGTTAATGTAGCCCAGTCAAGATCTGCCTTGGAAGCACTCCTGCAGAATAGAGTGGAGGAGGGGCATCTGAGATGAACTGTATCTCAGAATACAAAGGCATGCATCTGTCACTTGATCACTTGAATCCCGTTATTCATGAATTTGCTCGAGCGGGCACCAGTAACATTTCCATTGGACCCTGTCACGTGCCAATGTAGCCCAATGGCATCTGGTTGATTCAGGAATATGAAAAGCCTCAAACAGTTCCTTCAGGGTCTTGACAAGGAAGTCTGACCATCTTGTAGGTGGGCGGCCACGTGATCTTTTGACATCACGTGGGTTCCAGTCGGTAACGGCTCTAGTCCAGCAGTTGTCTCCAAATCGCATTACATGTCCAGCCCATCTGATTTTTGATGCCTTGGCAAACGAGACAGCATCCCTGATTCTGGAATAGCAATGGAGGTCAGAACTCCGGATTCCTTCTCTCACTTGAGTGAGGCGTGATATTCCAAGCATAGCTCTTTCGATTCCTCTCTGGGAGACCCGAATAGCATTCTCATCCTGCTTTCGTAGGGCCCAGGTCTCTGAGGCGTATGTTAATGCAGGAAGAACGGTGGAGTCGAAGAGATGTGCCTGGAGCCGGAGGTTCTTTGTCATTTTAGCTATTTCTTTGATGCCTTTGAAGGCATTCCATGCCGCTCTCTTCCTCCTGTGCAGCTCAGGTTTTAGGTCGTTCATCATGTTGATTTCTCGACCTAGGTAACTAGACCCATACATAACTGCTGCATTCAGAGATGTTTGTTCCATTGAGAGTGAATGGGGCCGCTGGAACTAGTTCATTTCTCATAAACATAGTTTTTTTTAGATTCAGCTGTAGACCTATCTTTCCACATTCTCGGTCGAAATCAGCCAGCATTTGTGCCGCTTGGCTAATGTTTGGTGTTATTAGAACGATGTCATCAGCGAGCGGAGGTGGTGTAGTTGCCGACCATCTATCTTCGCTCCCATTCCTTCCCATTCTAATTGTCGCATGATGTTCTTGAGGATGGCGCTGAAGAGTTTTGGTGAAATGGTATCACCCTGTCGAACCCCTCTTTTTTAAAAAAAAATATTTTATTATACCACTGTTAGATATACAATTACAAGATGTTCATATTTGAGTTTTGGTTCTACAGTGTTCCAACACCCATCCCTCCACCCGTGCCCATCTCCCATCACCAATGTCCCCAACTTCCTCCCCCTTCCCCCAGCCTGCCTCTATGGCAGGTTCTTTATCTCCTTTCTCTCTTTCTCCTTCTCTGCTCCCTTTCTTTTTTTTTCCTTCCACCCCCCCAAATTTTATTATATCATTTTAGACATACAATTGCAAGATGCTCATGTAGTTTTGGTTCTACAGTGTTCCAACACCCATCCCCTCCACCCAAACCCATCTCCCATCATCAATGTCCCCACCTCCCTCCCCCCTCCCACACCTCAACTACTTGGCGGGTTCTCTATGTCATTTCTCTCCTCTCTATCTTTCCCCCCCGCCAAACTTTCCTGCACATCGTGGAATGCAGTGTATTAAAGGACATTACTGTTTCCACTATTTTAATGGACTCTGCGCGGCCGCTTGCAGCTGTGCGACCTGGGCTCGAACTGGTTTTGCTTTGTTAATCTGGTCATGAGGTAGTATCCCAGCATCCGGACAGCGAAGGTGGTGGCTAGCGTGGTGGGTGAGTCTCATCCAGCTGCTTCCGGGACCTTCCAGAGGTGATGGGCCTACTACCAAACCCATCTGTCTTCCCGGGGCCCCATGGTCAGCTGGGCCCGGGCGAGCCGAGTTCCAGCTTCCCCAGCTGCTTGTGAGGCTCTTCATGCTATGGCTGGTGGCCCCAGGGCCGAACCCCTCTTTTGACATCAATGATCACATCCTTGTAGAATGGTGAGATCCTGGTGGTGAATCCGCAATACAGCTCACAAAGGATCTTGATGTATTGGTTTGAACACCCTGTTTGGCTAGGGCTTCGATGACCGCTTCAGTCTCCATAGAATCAAAGGTTTTCTTTAAATCAATGAACGTGAAACAGAGCAGCATCTTGTACTCCCTACAAACCTCAATGAGCTTGGTTACCGTGTGGATATGGTTGATTGTGCTGAATCCTTTTCGGAAGCCAGCTTGCTCGCATGGTTGTCCTTCATCTATTGTTCTGCCAATTCTGTTCAGGATGACTCGTGTAAACAGCTTTTTTTTTTAATGCATCTGTGCCAAAGAATATTCTAGAGCCAGGTATAAATTTCTCCAAGCCGTCACAAGATTCTCATCTTTGCTTCAAGTTGCTTTGTATATTAGCCTTTGGGTTTATTAGAGAGCCATGCTTGCTTGCTTGGAGGCAAACAGCATTTTTCTCTGGTCTAATTACTTAGCGATCCAACATGGTCAGGTGACTATACTGGTAAGATCTAGCTAGTCCCACAATGATTGTGGCAGCAGGAGAGAATATTTATACCCACCAGCATGGAATACATGGTAAGATAAGCTGCCACATTCAAACTGTCCTCCTATCTACAAAGTGACCTGCAGAAAGCAACTCCAGACCAGATGCAGAGGCTCTGGGCAACAGCGTAGTGGCAACAGCCCCCAAGCCAAATTAAAACAAATAAAAATGTAGGCTTAGAACTCTTGGAGATTGGGGCTGGAGCAATAGTCCAGCAGGAAGGGCGTTTGCCTCACACGCGGCCAACCCATGTTCAATCCCGGCATCCCATATGGTCCCCTGAGCACTGCCAGGAGTAATTCCTGAGTTCAGAGCCAGGAGTAACTCCTGAGCATTGCCAGGTGTGACCCCAAAAAAAAGCAAAAAAAAAAAAAAAAGAACTCTTGGAGATTGCCAGAAAAGTTTAGACCTTCCTTAGAGCAGAATCTGGGGCCTGGTATTTGCAGTAGCACTTGGTATTCTTGTAGAGAGGCGTCGTCCAATCACAGAGCTTTATAGCTTTATTCTCCTCTTCCTTCTCTTCCCTCTATGCATGACCAGATTGATACAATTGGGGCAGGTGCGATAGCCCAGCGGGTAGGGCGTTTGCCTTGCATGCGGCCGCCCATGCCCACCCAGGTTTGATTCTCGGCATCCCATATGGTCCCCGAGCACGGCCAGGAGTAATTCCTGAGTGCAGAGCCAGGAGTAACCCGTGGGCATTGCCGGGTGTGACCCAAAAAAAAAAAACAAAAACAAAACAAAAAAAACACATGGCAGGAGCTGGAGCGATAGCACAGTGGGTAGGGCGTTTGCCCTGAACACAGCAGACCCGGATTCAATCCTGGCGTCCCATATATGGTCCCCTGAGCACAGCCAGGAGTAATTCCTGAGCGAAGAGCTAGGAGTAAGCCCTGAGTATCGCCGGGTGTGACTCCAAAAAAAGCAAAAAAAAAAAAAAAAAAAAAGTAAAAAAGAAAGTGCACATTTCTGGCACATAAATCTTTTGCTCTTAGAATTTCTTTAAAAAATAAAGAAAAAGAAAAACAATACAAGTCAGAAAGAACGTCCTAAATTCCAAATCAAACCCAGATCCGCTCGGATGCCAACTTCGCTGAAGAAGTGGTGACCAGACTCTTAAATTGTGAAAGGTGAAGAAGTTTCCTTTTATCACTAAAACAGTCTCCTTTCATTACAGCTGCGAACCAATCAAAGCGTAGAAAGAGGCTTGGCTACGTTTCATCTGCGTTTTCTAACGGATGTCCAGATGAAAAAAAGATGTAGCCGGCTGGCCCCAAGAACTATTGCTCATGCGCAGAGCTGTTCCCTTTTTAACTCCGCCTCCTGGCGGACCGCGGGGCGGGTCTTTCACGGGCGGAGTCTCTCGCGGGCGGTTCTCACGGGGCGGGTCTCTCACGAGGCGGGGCCTCGTACGGCCGGTCTCTCTCGGGGGGGCGGGTCTCAGGGGCGGGTCTCTCTCAGGGGGCAGGACTCTAGCAGGGCGGGTCTCTTACAGGGCGGAGCTCTCGCGGGGCGGAGCTTAAGAAAACTCGCCCGTCTCATTCGCCAGGGCCTTAACTCTTTCCCACCCCTCCGCCGAGCTTCCCTTCCCCTCTGACCTCGGGGCGGAAGTAGCTGTGCATTGTGGGCTCTCCTGGAGCGGCGGAGTTGAGCCTGAATGAAAGTGGCGCGCCTCTCTTGACGTTACCAGATCCCGAGCGGCGGGACTCGGATCCGGGCTAGTATCTGGGTGTTTGGGGTCTCCGGTGCCCAGCCCACCGCGAGGCGGCGGCGGAGGTGCGGCGGGCGTTGGTGGAGAGAGCGAGGAGCCGCTCTGCGTGGCCTCAGGACATGGCTCACAACAAGATCCCGCCTCGGTGGCTCAACTGTCCGCGCCGCGCCAGCCGGTGGCAGGTAAGCCGAGAACAGTGTGTGTGTGGGGGGGGGTGGTGGGGGAGTTGTGCGAGCCCCCAGTAAGGACCGTGGGTGGGCGTGAGTGCGGGGGCACAGCTCTGGGCGGTTCCGGTCCGTTGGTGTTTCAGGACCGAGACGTACCGACCCAGTGCATCTTGGTGGGCGAGTGAGTGGCAGCCGGCGGCCAGCGCGGTGGGTGGCGAGACTTGTCATCGGCCTCGGGCCGAGGGAAAGGTGGACGGGGGCGTCGAGAGACCCGAGCACCCGTAATTGCGCGGAGGATGCTCTGAAGCCCCATGAGAAGTTCGGGAACCTTCCAGGGGCTCCCAGAAGGGCCGGGTCAGTGTGACATGAGGGTAGCAGTCGGGGGAAATGGTCTTTCCACGGCTTTGGTGGGGAAATGGTCTGGGTGGAAGCTGCGTTATGGGCATTTGCCTTGCTCGCGACCAACTGGGGTTTGATCCCTGGCACCGCGAATTGCCCCCTCGAGCCCGCCAGGAGCAGAACCAGGAGTGCTATCACGCTGGCTCCATTCATGGAAGTCTCTAGGCGAGGAATAGTTTATTTGGTAGAAACTATATAAGGGTTGGCCCTTTAAAAATCTCTCCCCTAACTGGTGACGTTTTTCATCCTCATCATCAGTGTGTAAGAGTTATATTTGCTCCACATGCTAACACCTAATATAATCAGTTTTTAGAATTTTAGCCATTGTAGTGGTGATCACCACTGTCACTGTCTTTGTGAATTGAATAAGACAGACAGACAGTGGTGATCACTGCTCACTCTAATAATTTATAATACTGTAAGTACAATTAGACTCTGATCCACTGTCTAAAATAATGTGACTTGGGGACGGAGCGATAGCACAGTGAGGAGGGCGTTTGCCTTGCACGCAGCCGACCTGGGTTCGATCCCGCATCCCATATGGTCCCCGAGCACCACCAGGAGTAATTCCTGAGCAAAGAGCCAGGAGTAACCCTTGAGCATCCCCGGTGTGACCCAAAAAAGCAAAAAAAAAAAAAAAAAGTGTGACTTGAACTTTCTGAATTGAATTCCTGAGTGCAGAGCCAGGAGAAACCCCTGAGCATTGCCGGTGTAACCCAAAAAAAAAAAAATAAAATTAACAGTCCAGCCGCAGCGATAGCCCAGCGGGTAGGGCGTTTGCCTTGCACTGTCAGCCGGCCCATGCCGGGTTCAATCCCCTGCATCCCATATGGTCCCCGAGCACCGCCAGGAGTAATTCCTGAGTGCAGAGCCAGGAGAAACCCCTGAGCATTGCCGGGTGTGACAAAAAAAAAAAAAAAGAACAGTCCATTAGGTCACATATAGGGTTGCCACCTGGGGCCTGGGGTGGGGGATAGACATTGTGGGGCACCAGGAATCTAACACAGGGCTTAACAGGTGCGGCGTTTGTGCTACAGCCTTTGAACTATTTCCACAGTCTCTGGGTTGTTGTGTTATTGAAGTGTTAGAGTCGTTTATATATGTAATGCAAATCCTTTGTTGAATATATGTACTTTATTTTTTTATTTATTTTTTTTGCTTTTTGGGTCATACTCCAGCAATGCTCAGGAGTTTGTATTCCTGAGACCATATGGGATGCCGGGGATAGAACCTGGGTGGGCCACTTGCAAGGCAAAGCGCCCTACCCGCTGTGCTATTGCTCCGGCCCATGAATATATGTTCTTTAAACCTCCTTTCTGATTTGACTTTTTATTCGCCTCATAGTTTCTTTCGAAGAGTTATGATTCTCGTTTTTACTTGAACTCCAACTTAGTTGCTTTTGTTAAAAGGTATTTTGAACAAAAAATGAAAGGTTTTGTAGTGAGCAATAAGCAGTTTTTAATTATGTGCATTATGTTGTGACTGAAATTTGTAGTAAGGGAGATTTTGTTATTTTTGGCCACTTCTAGTAGTGCTGGGGGTTCTCCTTATTCAATTCAGGGGGCCATGTGGGGCTGGGGATTGGACCTGGACTTTCTTTTTTTTTTTTTTGCTTTTTGGGTCACACCCAGCAGCTCAGGGGTTACTCGGCTCTGCACTCAGGAATTACTCCTGGCGGTGCTCGAGGACCATATGGGATGCCGGGATCGAACCCGGCCGGCTAGCCGCGCGGCAGACGCCCTACCCGCGGCGCCGCCCGGCCCCTGGACCTGGACTTTCTATATGCAAAGTATTTGCTTAGCACATTGAGCCATCTCTGAATTTAGTTACTTTGGCATTCAGACTGACTCTCTCAAAACTTTTTGGGTCATCCCTAATTCCGCACTCAAAAATTATTCCTGGCAGTGCTTGGGGACCACACGGGATGCCGGGATCTAACCCGGTTGGCTGTGTGCAAGGAAAACACCCTACCTGCTATCACTCCAGCCCCATCCCTTACTCTCTTTTAACTTCATATAGAATCTTTTGTTTTTCTATGTGGTTTTCCTTATGAAGTCATAAGGAACTGCCTGACCTTAGCCGTCTGGCTTCTTTTCTAGCCTAGCGCATTTTATTATTAGTGTTTTTTTTTGATACACTGACTTGTAAGAAAAAAAATGATGAAATTCTTGTCAAAGTGAAATTTTAATTTTTTGGTTTCTGGGTCATATTTGTCTTGATGCTCAGGGCCTATACCCAACTTGGTGCTCAGGGTTGGCTCCTGGTGATGCTTTGGGGGACCACGTGGTGCTGGGATTAATCTGGGCCTACTTTATGCTGAGAATGTGCTTCATCCTGCTGGACTATCTCTTCAACCCAGCATGGATATTTCTCATTTAAAACTAGTCAAATAGTAAAAAGTTAGAATATTAATATAATCTGTAGGATGGCGTTGACGTATCAGAGTACTTCCTGAAAAGTGGGATTGACCTTTTCCCTCCCTCATCTGCGAGTGAAGAAGGATCAGGAAGATAAAGGTTTCCTTTTGCTTGTATTGGGATATTTTATGCACCCTTCTTATAAAATAGACTTATTTTCTTGTTTTTGAACCACACCTGTGGTGCTCAGGACTTACATCTTGCTCAGGATCATTCCTGATGGAGCTCTGGGAACCAAAAAGGGGTGTTGGGTTGGTCTCGTGCAGGGCTAGTGCCCTACCTGCTATACTATCTCTCCAGCCTCCATCATTTTATTGTATTTTAAGTGAGTGACTGATCTCATCTGTCAGCTTAATTATGATCCCGCACGGAACCCCAGGCCTCCTAACATTCAAATGGGATTTTACTAATAACACTTTTTTGACTTTGATTCTTATTAAAAGTGATGGCAACATAGAATTCATGGCATTTTTCTAAATTTCCCTACAGTTCTGTCTCTCTCACTGTGTGCTACATGTGTTGAGGCCATCCTATGTGTTCTGGAAGTGCAGAGTGAAACTTGATCTCATATTCTTGAAAGCTTTAGTAAGGAGTTCACTTGATCACTTGAATCCGTTACTCATCGATTTGCCGGCGGCGCCAGTAACATTTCCATTGGACCCTATCACGTGCCAATGTAGCCCAATGGCATCTGGGTTGATTCAGGAATAGTAAGGAGTTACTGCCAATTTTTTTTTTTTTTGTGCTTTTTTTGGTCACACCCAGCAATGCTCAATGGTTTCTCCTGGCTCTGCACTCAGGAATTACTCCTGCTGGTGCTTGGGGAACCATATGGGATGCCGGGATCGAACCCGGGCCTGCATGGGCTGGCCATGTGCAAGGCTTACCCGCTGGACTCTCGCTCCGGCCCCAGTTACTGCCATTTTCTGACCTTTTTTTCCTGATTATTAAAACAATTCCTTAAATAATAGTCTTTTTTTTTTTTAGGGAGTCATGGGGTTGTGCCTAGGCTTTACTGTTCTCAGGGTTTACGCCTGGTCTGTGCTTGTGTTACTGTAGGAACCATATGCTGTGCTGAGATCTCCTTGGAGTCGGCCATGTGCAAGGCAAATGCCTTATGTCCTGTATTGTCTCTCTGGCCCACATATTGTATACATTTTGGTGTACTTTTGCATATTTAGGAACGTATGTATGGCTGCTTAAATTAATATTAGGATACGTCTTATTGGTACTAGGGAGTTTGTAATTTCTCTGAATCAACATGTTTCTTGAAGAGCAGTAGAATTGGTCCTCAGTAGAACGCCACTGAGGTGGGTGGGAGGTCAGGAAGGGACCTCTACAGCACTGGTGAAGGGAGTGGTCACTCTGAACTGGGTGCTGAAACTGTAATGTGCGTGATACCCTACCAGGATCAGTACTGTAAACCGCAGTGCCTAAAAGGAAAAGGGGAAAGGAAAAAGGTGCCTGCCATAAGGGCAGGTTTGGTGGAGGGACATTTGCCTTGCACACTGCTGACCTGGGTTTGATCCTCGGCCTCTTATTCCCATATGGTTCCCTGAGCACCATCAAGAGTAAATCCTGAGTGTGGAGCCAGAAGTAACACCTGAGCATCGCCGGTGTAACCAAAAAAGCCCCCCCCTGCAATACAGAATCCCCAAAATATACAAA
>JAJIBD010014508.1:0-16327 GCA_021461705.1 Cryptotis parvus | reverse complement strand
GTGCACACACACATGCATGCACGGGTTCCGCGACGTCCGCCCGAAGTTGGTGCTGATGGGGTGGAGGGCAGCAGAGGCGGTGAGGGGGCTGGAGCTGGTCCCACGGGCCATGGGAAGAGGGTGGGGGAGCACTCAGGGAGGGTTAAACTCTCTGCACCAAGACCCCAGCCCCACAAACCGTCAGAGTTTCTCAGCAGAGACAAGGCCCGGCGATTCCCTGAGCCCCCTGAGAGCCGCACGAGTGCCCATGTGGTGTTGCTGAGGGAATGTGAGTCTCGCTGTAGAAAACGGGGGTCCAGCCCCTTTCTCGGTGTCAGGCGGAGTTTCCAAACAACCGTTCAGCCCCATTCCGCACCACCAGGCTGGAGGTCAGGGGGTTGGAGCCGGGCTGCGGGGCAGAAGCCCAGCCAGAACCACCGTGTTCGAAGAATCCAGGAAGCCCGCACGGGGTGCCGGGCAACACGTGCTTGCCTGGTGTGGACAGGCTCCTCACGTGGACGCAGGACAGCGGCCAGCAGAGAGGAGAGCACAGACGACACCAAGACTCGGAGTCGGCGGGAACAGCTGGAGTGACCGCATGAGCAGAGCTGGCGCCCGACGGACCCTCGTGCAGGGCTCCCCTGAGCCCCACCCGACCGCGAGGGACAGCGGTTTGTGCTGTCCTTTGGCGGAGCGCCATGGAGGACGAGAGAGGAAGCAGGGATGATACAGCTTTGCCAGACACACAGACAGCAGCTGGGGAGACCCAGCGTGTCTCCGAAGACAGACTGGGTTATGTAACCTGCTGGTTCTGTCAGCCCAGGCGCGCCGCCCACCAGGAAGCACTCCCAAGGGCTGTGCTGGCCCGCGTCGGGCCTCGCAACACTTGGCCACGTGCCACGCTAATAACAGGTTTCTCCATAATCACGTTAATGACTCTATAATATACTCAGGATTTGCTACCATCCCCTCATCACTCAGCCTTGGGGAGAGTCGGGTCACTCCCTCTGATGAGTGGGAATGACTGGGACAGTTTGAAAGGGCGCCCGCCTGGGACCCCACGTCGCCACCCCGCCAACTGCCTCTTCCAGCTACCCCGCATGTGCCAGCACTGTGGCTTGGCTGTAGCCAAGGTGTGAGTTCCCGGTTTGATCCCTGGCACACGGAGAGACGTGAGATCAGTTCGCCTGTTCAGCCCGATAGAAAACATTTCTACAAACTTGCCCTTTGGTTCCTGGGATTGAGTTCATGCCGTAGCAATGGCCTCTGCTGTTTCCAGCGTTTATGGAGCTGACCCTCAGACCAGGTGGAAACCGCCCGTTTGTCTTTTTCGCCCTGTTGAGATTTTTGCACTTTTTAAAAACTTTATTTGCCACCCGAATCCTTTGGCTGTGGCGACACAATCACCTTCTACTGCCACTGAAGGTAATCCCTGACTCCGTTTACAAAATAGATTCACCTGTGTTGCCTGACCCCTGCGTGAACAACTTGGATGACCTTTCCCTTACGGCAGCATTCTGTCTACATTTGAATCTTCCAGAAATCTAAGCGGGTGCCAGGGAGGCGGCCCAAGGGACGGGCCGGCTTGTCCCCTGAGCAACACCAGCAGAGGCCGAAGCCCCAAGCGGCCCCGGTACCACCGGTGGTCTGGACTCCCCCAGCCCACACCAGCAGGGATTTGGATGCAAGCTGTGAAGTGGGGGCTCCACTATGAGAATTTCCCAGAATCAAACCAACCTCGCTGCCACCTGCTCTTTCTTGTTTCGACAAAAAGTTCTGAGCACTCAGGGGGCTCTTTCTGGCCGTCCCTTCTCATGCCTCGAGCCCCACCCATGACTTACGGCTTTTCTCTCGAACAGATCATCCCGGGAACAGCGTGTCTGCCCACTGGGAAGCTGTTCACATTTGTGGATTTAACATTATAAAGAGAAGAGGCCAGTCTGGGCCATGGGAGTTGTACTATATTCAGGAACCAGATGGGCCTAACGGTCGTATTTGCAGGAACAGCGTGCGACTTTCTGATATTGGAGCCAAGTGCTGGAGCTTCTTTAGGGCGCTCCCTGTGCTGAGGGTCCCCCTGTGCTGAGGTCACGAGAGGGATCTCCATTTCCCTTCCTGTTTCCACCTGCACAGGGCCCCGGCGCCGGGCGCCGCCGCTTTCCCAACGTGGACCGTGTCCTGCTCTTCCCGGCTCTGCCCATGTCACGACTGTGTCCTTAGCCCCGTCACCTGCGTCCCTCTGTGCAAACACAGACAGGACCTTGGGTTTTCCCTCCTCTGCTTTCGCATCCCTGGGCACTGGGCCTGGGGTCATGGGACCTGGACACCCCCTGCCCCCTGGTTCCCTCACTCAGTGTCACATTATGAGCACACGTGCAAGGGCCAGGCTGGGCCTGCAGGCGCCAGACCCCTGTGGGCTTCCAAGGGAGGCGGGGAAGAAGGGCACCAACAGGGTCCTCACAGAAGACACGTTTAGTGTCTCTTGTGGCTTGGTGTGAACCAAGAGCATGTCTGGGCGCGCCTGACTCTCGGAGGGTGGAAGGACGGTCTGATCCCCACTCAGGAGGGTCCAGCGGGCTCAGGTACCGGACCCTGCCCCCAGACAGAATGGCACAGACAGCCTGTGATGGCTGTGAGCTGTGAGCCCGGGTCCTTGCTGACGGTGGTGGCCCAGGCTGCCAGCTGCCTCGTGCTCAGAGCCTGG
Source organism: Cryptotis parvus (assembly GCA_021461705.1). Lineage (NCBI taxonomy): Eukaryota > Metazoa > Chordata > Mammalia > Eulipotyphla > Soricidae > Cryptotis > Cryptotis parvus. The sequence goes on along the minus strand of JAJIBD010014508.1, from coordinate 13,644 downwards.
GCTGCCGCCCTGCTGGCTCTGGCGCTTGGCACCGGTCCGAGAGCTGAGTCACAGAAGCCGTGGGTTCAGTGCCCGCCCTGAGCACGCCGGCAGTTCCTCCCTGCACGGCTGCCTGTGGCAGGCAGCACAGCCTCGCAGCAGGAGTTGCTGCCGGCGCCACATGCGTGGTCTCACCTGCCCCCTCTCCCACCCGCGACGGAGCCAAAGGGCTTCTGGGTTATTCCGGGGTTCCCACGCAGGAAGATACGCATAGCAAGGTCCAGACATTTGGGGGAGGGGGTGAATCAGTGGGGCCTCTGCCCACCCTGTGCCTCCATCCTGAGTGGCTGCTGGCCCAGGCACTGGGTGGGCCCATGCGTGAGCTGTGGTGGCCGCATGCCCCCGGGTGCTGCAGGCCCAGGCAGGGGGCGCAGGAGGGAAGCCCAGGCCACACTGTATGCGTCACGGCCGGCTGCCTCTGCGCCTGCCTTGTCTGGGCAGACCGAGGGGCACCAAGGCGGGCAGCTCTGGCCTCCCCGAGGTCCTGCTTTCCCTCCCGGGACTCAGGCCTCTGTCTTCCTGCTCCGGCCTGAGTCACGGCCCAGGAACTCTGGGGTGCTGCCCTTTGTTGGGGTGAGCCGTGGGACTGAGGACACGTGCACCGAGCCACAGCTTGAGCTGGAACCACCACGGAGCAGGCTGGGGAGTCACTGAGAGGTCCGGCCAGCACTGGCCTTCCGAGCCTCCAGCCAGACCAGCACTTGGAGCCCTGGCGCCCGAGCCCCACCAAAGCCAACCTGGTGCCCGAGTAAGCCTTAACCATGTAAGCAGAGAGAGGGCAGGCGGGTGAGGCTGCTCCAGACACACGATCCAGGCCAGAGCACCTGCCGCAGCTGAGCCCGCACTGACCTCACCGCAGCGGCCTTGGCATCACAGCTGCTGTGCCGTCACCCGCCCGCCATGCTCGGAAGGGAGTCACAGGGAGCCAGAGTGGGACCCCCCGCACTGCACCTCACAGGAGGCGCTCCCATGGGCGGCCAGGCTGCAGGGGAGTGTCCCCGCACGCAGCCCAGCGGGCTGGCAGGGAGTGTCCCCGCACGCAGCCCAGCGGAGCTGGCAGGGAGTGTCCCCCGCACGCAGCCCAGCGGAGCTGGCAGGGAGTGTCCCCCGCACGCAGCCCAGCGGAGCTGGCAGGGAGTGTCCCCCGCACGCAGCCCAGCGGAGCTGGCAGGGAGTGTCCCCGCACGCAGCCCAGCGGAGCTGGCAGGGAGTGTCCCCGCACGCAGCCCAGCGGAGCTGGCAGGGAGTGTCCCCCGCACGCAGCCCAGCGGAGCTGGCAGGGAGTGTCCCCCGCACGCAGCCCAGCGGAGCTGGCAGGGAGTGTCCCCGCACGCAGCCCAGCGGAGCTGGCAGGGAGTGTCCCCGCACGCAGCCCAGCGGAGCTGGCAGGGAGTGTCCCCCGCACGCAGCCCAGTGGAGCTGGCAGGGGAGTGTCCCCGCACGCAGCCCAGCGGAGCTGGCAGGGAGTGTCCCCGCACGCAGCCCAGCGGAGCTGGCAGGGAGTGTCCCCGCACGCAGCCCAGCGGAGCTGGCAGGGCAGGTCCTACTGCTCACAGCCCTGGCTCTGCTCCAGGTTCATTCCTGGGGGCTCCTAACAGAAGCCTAGAGGGGAGTGGGCACACAGAGCCACGCTGGGCCCAGCAGGAGTCTCACGTGGTGGGGGCCTCACAGACCCGGAGGGGGTCTCACAGCCCCGAAGGGGGTCTCACAGTCCCAGAGGGGTCTCACAGTCCCAAAGGGGGGTCTCACAGTCCCGGAGGGGGTCTCACAGTCCCAGAGGGGGTCTCACAGTCCCGGAGGGGTCTCACAGTCCCAGAGGGGGGTCTCACAGTTCCAGAGGGGGTCTCAGAGTCCCGGAGGTCTCACAGTCCCAGAGGGGGTCTCACCATCCCGGAGGGGGTCTCACAGTCCCGAGGTCTCACAGTCCCAGAGGGGGTCTCACCATCCCGGAGGGGGTCTCACAGTTCCAGAGGGGGTCTCACAGTCCCGGAGGGTCTCTCACAGTCCCAGAGGGGGGTCTCACAGTCCCAGAGGGGGTCTCACAGTCCCAGAGGGGGTCTCACAGTCCCAGAGGGGGTCTCACAGTCCCAGAGGGGGTCTCACAGTCCCAGAGGGGGTCTCACAGTCCCAGAGGGGGTCTCACAGTCCCAGAGGGGGTCTCACAGTTCCAGAGGGGGTCTCACAGTCCCGGAGGGGGTCTCACAGTCCCAGGCTCACGGCCCAGGTCTCACGGCCTGGGGGGGTCTCTGAGTCCCAGGGGGTCTCACAGTCCTAGAGGGGGTCTTACAGTCCCGGAGGGGGGTCTCACAGTCCCGGAGGGGGTCTCACAGTCCCAGAGGGGGTCTCACAGTCCCGGAGGGGGTCTCACAGTCCCGGAGGGGGTCTCACAGTCCCAGAGAGGGGGTCTCACAGTCCCGGAGGGGGTCTCACAGTCCCAGAGGGGGTCTCACAGTTCCAGAGGGGGTCTCAGAGTCCCGGAGGTCTCACAGTCCCAGAGGGGGTCTCACCATCCCGGAGGGTCTCACAGTCCCGGAGGTCTCACAGTCCCAGAGGGGGTCTCACCATCCCGGAGGGGGGGTCTCACAGTTCCAGAGGGGGTCTCACAGTCCGGAGGTCTCACAGTCCCAGAGGGGGTCTCACAGTCCCAGAGGGGGTCTCACAGTCCCAGAGGGGGTCTCACAGTCCCAGAGGGGGTCTCACAGTCCCAGAGGGGGGTCTCACAGTCCCAGAGGGGGTCTCACAGTCCCAGAGGGGGGGTCTCACAGTCCCAGAGGGGGTCTCACAGTTCCAGAGGGGGTCTCACAGTCCCGGGAGGGGGTCTCACAGTCCCGGAGGGGGTCTCACAGTCCCAGGCTCACGGCCCAGGTCTCACGGCCTGGGGGTCTCACAGTCCCAGGGGGTCTCACAGTCCTAGAGGGGGCTCACAGTCCGGAGGGGGTCTCACAGTCCCAGAGGGGGGTCTCACAGTCCCGGAGGGGGTCTCACAGTCCCGGAGGGGGTCTCACAGTCCCGGAGGGGTCTCACAGTCCCGGAGGGGGGTCTCACAGTCCCGGAGGGGGTCTCACAGTCCCGGAGGGGGTCTCACAGTCCCAGGCTCACGGCCCCGGCTCACGGAGATCACAGGACAGCTTTCCTGCACCTTCACCCAGCACACCGGGACAGTGAGGCACTGCAGGCTTTAGCTCTGCTGCCCCGGACCAAGCCTCACCCCTGGGCGCTCACTGCTAGGCGTGGGCAGACCTGTTGGCTCGTCAGCCTTTGGGGCGCCGACTGGGGGAGCGGTCAGCTCCGAAGCACTGTGCCCCAAGCCGGGTTGGCTAGGGTTAGGTTAGGGTAGGGCACCAGCGGCGACCCGAGCAGTGGCCCTTCAGCTCTCTAAAGCGCCTTCTCCCACGCACACAGGATTCTTCTCCCACGCACACAGGCGCTCTGGATGTTGCCTTGAACGAACCCTGAGGCCAACGAGCTGGGGTTTCTCCGCTGGCCCCAAGCGACAGTGCCCCTGTGCACTACAGACTGTAAGACTTTCTTTACAGTCTTACCCGCAAAGAAACCCCAAGTCCTGCCCAACTGTGAGAGGTGCTGGGACCAGGCTTCCTCCCTAAACCGTCTCAGAAAATGGGCTGCTGAGGTCGGCCAGGCCCAGGCTTAGACAGTCCCTGGGCCCGAGCTCCTGCGACCTGGCCCTGGGCATTGACAGGGTTTACCCAGCCCCTTACCAGGGTGGGCTACACCGGGGGTCCTCCAGTTGGAACCTCAATTTCTTTTCCAAAGTCCCTGAGCAGGCGCAGTGTGGGGAGCACAGAGATCAAGCGGGAAGAAGCAGGGAGCAGAGCAGGGGAACACGGAGATCAAGCAGGAGGATGCAAAGAGCAGAGCAGGGGGAGCACGAAGGTCGAGGAAGCAGAGAGCACAGCAGGAGGTGTGGGAGCACAGGGACTGAACAGGAGTGAAGCAGAACAGAGGGAGCACGAAGATCAAGCAGGAGGTAGAGAGCAGAGCAGGGGAGCACGGAGATCAAGCAGGAGGAAGCAGAGCAGAGCAGGGGATCACGGAGATCAAGCAGGAGGAAGCAGAGCAGGGAGCACGGAGATCGAGCAGATGGAAGCACAGTAAGGGGAGCACAGAGATCAAGCAGGAGGATGCAGAGCACAGCAGGGAGCATGGAGATCAAGCAGGAAGAAGCAGAGCAGGGGGAGCACGGAGATCAAGCAGGAGGATGCAGAGCAGGGGAGCACGGAGATCAAGCAGGAGGATGCAGAGCACAGCAGGGGAGCATGGAGATCAAGCAAGAAGCAGAGCAGGGAGCACGGGAGATCGGAGATCGAGCAGATGGAAGTACAGCAAGGGAGCACAGAGATCAAGCAGGAGGATGCAGAGCACAGCAGGGGAGCACGTGTGGGAGCACGGGTGAAGCAGGAGCAAAGGCCCTTGATGGACCAGCCAACCACACTCCACCTGGGAGCCGGGGCCCAGCCCAGACTAGCTGCCCTGCAAGGGCTCTCAGCAGCTCTGGGGTTAGATTCTCTTCTGGCGGCTCTGCCTGACCTGCTCCTAAGCCCCTCTGCAGAGATCCCTCCCCGTGGCAGAGAGCAGCCTGCAGGTCAGCTATGCAAGCAGAGGGGCGCGGCCCACCCAGAGCCCCCACCCAGAGAGCCCACGTCGCACCTGCACCCCACACCGCTGGCTGGGACGGGCCTGCACACAGCCTGGGCTTACCATCTGCTCCCTGGAAACTCCTCCCAGGAGTCCCGTGGCGCCTGGGGTCCTTCCCAGGGCACCCCCAGCCGCCTGCCAGGGCCTGGTTTCCTGGAACCAGCCACAAATGTAACCCTCGGGGCTCCGGGGCCTCCCGCTCTTTGTGAGGACCTTCCTTTTTGTGGTCTTTTGTAGTGGAGCACTCACTTCCTTTCATTTACCAGGAAAGAGGCGAAATGGGGCTCAGCCCTGCATGTGTCAGGCTGGGGGGGTGGGCGGAGGCCAGTCAGTGACCACACTGGGGGGCGGTGGCCAGTTAGTGACCACACTCTCTTCCTGCCACTCTGGTTGCGGCCCCCATACTCTGGTTGGTTCAGCATGCCAGAACCTAGGGGCGGTTAGTGACCATACTGTGGGGCTCTATCTTCCTGCCACACTCCGGCAAGCCTGAACCAACCAGAGCTTCCGAGGGGAGCCTCCAGCCACCCCCCACCCCAGCCCCTACAGGGGACCCAGCAGACCTTATTTAGTTTGCAAAGAAGTTACCTCTGCTCTTCTGATTTGCAAATGCAGAGCAAACACAGTCGGATATTTACGGGAGATTCTAAACAAAAGTCTGCTTCCCGGGCTGAGTCAAGCGCTTTGCCGCAAATTAGTTACGGGTGGGGGTGGGGGCTTCTCTGCAAACAAAACAAAAACTTCAAGCACGTTTGCTTTCCACCGTTTAGTGTGTCACAGCATCCCGAATCTCGGATAAAAACCTAATTGTTTTCCTTTTTCTTTTTATTAAAAAAACAAAAACACGACCGCACGCAGAAAAAGCACCAGGCTCGGGGCGGGGCAGGCGGCGCGGCCCCTCTGGGGCTCACACCAGGCTGGGAGCCTGCCCGGGGAGCTCGTACTTGCCCAGGTGAGTCTTGGGGGTGCTGGGCCTTTTGTATATCCCGCAGCTGAGGGCGCTGGGCGGGGGGCCCTCCGGCTCTTCCTGCGGAGGCTCCGGCCACAGACCGTCCTCCAGGACTGGAGGGTCTTGGCCGTCCACACCCACATCCCGCTGGTGATGCCCACGGCCAGCAGCATGAACATCTTCACCATGAAGATCTCCACGGCGGGTATGGAGGCGGCCAGCAGGCAGTCGGGGCTCCGGGAGTGGCCGTCGGCCCGGCAGGGGCGCTGCTGGGCCTGTGTCTTCCAGTGCTCCATGTTGAGGCGCTCGTAGAAGTAGCAGGCGATGACGCAGGTGGCCGGCACGGTGTGGAGCACCGAGAAGAGGCCGATGCGCACCATGAGCTTCTCCAGCTTGTCCGTGTTCTCCCCGCCCGTCTTCATCACCCGGCGGATGTGGAACAGGGCCACGAAGCCGGAGAGGATGAAGGAGGTGCCCAGGACCAGGTAGCAGGCCAGCGGGGCCAGCACAAAGCCCGTGAGCGCGTTCACATCCATGCTGCCCACGTAGCAGAGGCCAGTGAGCTCGTCGCCGGCCACCCGGCGCATCACCAGCACCAAGATGGTCTTCACGGCGGGAATGGCCCAGGCCGCCAGGTGGAAGTAGCTGCTGTGCGCCTCGATGGCCTCGTGGCCCCACTTCTTGCCGGCCGCCAGGAACCAGGTCAGCGTGAGGACGACCCACCAGAGCGAGCTGGCCATGCCGAAGTAGTAGAGCAGCAGGAAGACCAGCGTGCAGCCCGTGCTCTCCAGGCCCTCCTGGATCACGTACAGCTGCCCGCTGTCCCGGTCGCACGCGATGCTCTCGGCGCCCGCGAAGAGGCGGATGATGTAGCCCACGGAGTAGACGCAGCAGCACATGGAGAGGGAAGATGATGGGGCGCTCGGGGTAGCGGAAGCGCACGGGGTCGATGAGGAAGGTGAGCACGGTGAAGGCGCTGGAGAAGAAGCACAGCACGGCCCACACGGCCAGCCAGACCACGGCGAAGCGCTTGTCGCGGCGGCTCCAGTACACGTCCACGCCGCGCGCGCGCAGCGGCGCGCACGAGCCGCTCTTCTCCACGTGGTGGAACTTGCCCGGGTTGGTGCAGGCCGCGCGCCCGGGGCCCGCGTCCTTGGGCAGCAGCTCGTGCGCGGCGCCCGGGGGCCGCTGAGGGCGGAAGAGCGGCGGAAGAGGCCCGGAGCCGCGGCTGGGCTCGTCGGAGCCGTTGTTGGGCGCCTCCATGCACAGGTAGTTGGGGTCGTTCTTGTTGGGCAGCTTGCGGCAGTCCAGCGAGTCGGGCCACTTGAAGTTGAACTGCTCCATGATGGGCGAGCACTTGAGCCGGGCCTGTTCGCACATGACCCGGCAGGCGGGGATGGGGGCGGAGACCTGCTCGGTGCACATGGGCGCGTAGAGCGAGCAGAGGAAGAAGCGGAGGTGCCCGTGGCAGCCGTATTCCACCAGCGGCGCGAACTCGTGCAGCTGGATGGCGGCCTCGCGCTGGTTCTCGTGCGCCATCAGGTTGGGCATCCGGGTCATGTTGTAGCCGATGTCCTGGCACATGGGGATCTCGATGGGCTGGCACTTGCCGTCGCCGGGGCGCTCCAGGTCCAGGGAGCTGATGGCGGCGCACGCGCCCACGAGCCGCAGGACCAGCCAGAGGCTGGGGCCCGCGCGGGCCATGGCGGCGGCGGCCCCGCCGGGAGGCGCGCGCCCCTCACAGCCGCCGCGGGGGCGCACGGCGGGCGGCCCCAGGCTCCAGGGCCCCGCGCGGGTCCCCGCCCATGCCCGCCCCGCGCCCCGGCCCGAGCGGGCGGGCGCCGCGGCTCCAAAGTTCTCCGCGCCCCCGGCGCCCCGCGCACTCACTGCGGCCGCGAACTCCGGTTCTCCCTCGGCGCCCGGGGGGGCGCGTCCGACGGCGCGAGAGGCGCCCCCGCGGGGCCCGGCGCGGCTCCCCACTCGGCGCGGCCCGGCCGCAGCTGCGGCGACTCCGCGTCCCAGGAGGAGAAGACGCGCTCGGAGGCGACGGGGACGCGGGGCGGTGACAGGCCCCGCCCCGGGCGCGCCCCGCCCCGCTCCGCCGCTGCTTTGCATGAGAAAGCGGGGCCCGGGGCGGCCTCAGCCCAGCCGCGGGGACCCCAGCGCAGCCGGCGCAGCCCCCGCCCCCTCGGCGCCCGGCCTCCGACCGTGCGGCCGCTGCGCGCCCTCTGCGCCCCGCTCCGGGGGGCGTCCCGGACTGGCCCGGCTCGCCCGAGCGCGCCGGGGGGCCCGGAGTTGGGAGGCGGGGTCGGGGTGCGCATCTTCCCGGGTTTTACGGCGGGGCCGAGTGGGGAGCGCTTTCAAAGCGGTGGGCTTTGCGTTTTACAGCCCGGCCATAAAGTGGCCCCCAGAGCTCGTAAACCTGCTCGCATCCCCCGGCGGCCGGGGCGGCTCCGACGGTGGCTCCGGGAGGGGCGCGCGGAGATTTCAAAGGGGCGCGCGAGGGCCGGGGAGGGCGGACCCCGCTGTGCCGGCTGCTCGCCTGGATGCTCGGGGAGCGGGGCGGGGTGGGGGGTTGCCGGTTTCGCCTTGCTTCGCCCGCCCGACAGTGAGTTGCGCTCCTTGGGACCCTCCGCGGGGGGCGAAGGGGAGGAGGGGGCGCCGTCTGTCGGCCCAGGCCCGTAGTGTTCATAGAAAGTGGGGAGCATCCTCGTCCCCAGCCCTGGGAGCCTGGCCAGTGAGGACCCCCCCGACGCCCCTTCCCCTTAAGCCCACCCCCTACCACGCCCCGGCCTGACAGGGGCGTGCCCAGCTCGGGGAAGCTGCTCCCTGCCCTGCCTGACGCTGATGATCGCTACCCGGAGCGTCTCTCCCGGTGGACACACTCGAGGCCAGGGGCTGTTCAGCCTCTTCGGAAGCCCCCAGAGTGGCGACTGCAGGACCTCCCCGTGCGGGAGCTGTAGGATGCTAGGGAGTGGACCCTAGGGACCCCGGGGACGCGCCGTGCTGGGGGAGCCCAACTCAGACTCCAGCCCGAGGGAGAAGCTTCGACAGCCGCGCTTGCCTTGGGGCTCTAAGTGGGGGCGGAAGGAGGCATGCCCCCGAGTCTCAGGACAGCCCACCCGTCACCCCCATGCCCACACCACCCCCGGCCCTGCACCATCTGTCCGTCCGCCCCACCCCACTTAAGACACCCAGCAGAGGCTTTCTGAGCAGGCCGGGGCTTGGATGTTGGGACTTGGCTAAGACCGGGCAATGAGTGGCGGCGGGTAAGCCGCGTCCCTCTTGCCCAGTCTCCGGACTCTGGTGCCGTCCCAGCCCCGGAAGGGACGTCCTCCGGCAGAGAAGCACACACTCCTAAGAGGATGCAGTTCTCAGGCTAGGCTGGTTTGTTTTCCTTAACTATATGCCCAAAACGGTAACAATAATGGACTTCATTCCCAACGAATGGAGACGTTACTGGCGCCTGCTCGGGGAATCAATAGTAAATAAGTTTCCAAACCTTTCAGTTAACAGTGATTCACATGGCCCGGCTAGAACTTGAAACGCAAAGATGCCATTTTACTCCCTCCATGTTTATTTCTCTCCTTCAGAAACTCCTGGAAATGCACGTGGACGTGAGAACTGAACCTGCTCTGGCCACGGGCTGTTGGCCCTAGCGCGAGAGCCTCCTCGCTGACCCTTTATGTGCCATTTTATTCCAGCCATTTCAGACACATTATTTCAGCGCTAGCCCTTCAGACTGCCCCCCTCTCTCTCCCTCCCTCCCTCTCTCTCTCTCTCTCTCTCTCTCTCTCTCTCTCTCTCTCTCTTTCTCTCTCTCTCAAATATCTGCATAAGCGCTTGGCTCTGCCCAGCTGAGCTAGAAACCAACAAATAGACAATATTATAGGGAAAAAGCACCAGAGCCGGGTGCTGTAAGAAGTCAGCAATGGAAGATTACTCCAACTAAGAAATAAAAAGGGCCTTTTGATGGCTCCAGCTGAAAAGATATTTTATTTTATTTCCCTCCTGTGTGGGATCTGAGCAGCGTGTTTCTGCAGGCTGCAGTTTCCCCGCTGCTGAGCCGGCCTGGCGGCTGCCCCCTCCGACAAACATTCTGGGGAATTGGGAGGAATTTTATGGCTGTCTCCTGCTCAGGGCTTTTTTCTTTTGTCTTCTTTGAAGAATGACTTTAGACATTTTATTTACATATTTAACCATGGATGAAAGGGGGGGAAGAAAGCTTTGGGAGCTGTCCTGGGAATAGTAAATGTTTAAATTAATGGAGATCTTACCAGGCTCCCCCAAATTTTGGGGCAAAGGTTTTTAATGAAACTTTATAATGAAACACGATTTCAAATAACATGTAGGGACAAAGGATTTTTTTCACGCATCTGAAAATAAACAGCCAAATATCAGAGAGCTACTCTTAAAGACCTGCTTCAAGCTTTCCCAAATGTCCTCCCGGAGAAATGTAAGGTTTGTTGGAAAGAAGGATGTAAGAACCAGGACACATTTTGAACCAGATGTATATAAAAGAGAGAATGAGAGAGAGAGAGGAGAGAATCGGAGAGAGAGGGGAAGAGAGAGAGAGAGAGAGAGAGAGAGAGAGAGAGAGAGAGAGAGAGAGAGAGAGAGAGAGAGAGAGAGAGAGAGAGAGAGAGAGAGAGAGAGAGAGAGAGAGAGTAGCTGAGTCAAAACCAGAATATAATGCTTCCGGGAAGCCACTAAGGAACCAAGTTAGCGCTTTTACCGCTTTCCTGGTGAAGTTACAGCCGCGGACGCCCCCAGCAGAGCGGCGGGTTCTGAGCCCAGATTAGAGGGAAACCGACATAATCTCTTTAAGCAGAGCGCGGCCGCTTTCGAGGTTGAGAAACGACCCCAGAGCCCGAGCGGCTCCTGCGCGCTGCGGGTGACCCGGCCCCAGCGGAGCAGGTGGGGGGGCGGAGGGTGGGCACAGCCGGACCCCCTCCTGGAGCGCCTCAAGCCCCGGGGACCGAGCAGGCCGCGTGCAGCCCCTGTGTGGGGGTCGCGGCGGCTGGTCCCCGCCCTCCCCTGCAGGGACCCGAGAGGCTGAGAACGGGGCTTGGGGCCTCCCGGCTTCTAACTAAGGGGGCGCCTGCCCCGCCCCACACCTTTGGGGGCTGCCTCCACCCCTCCGGGCGGTCCTGAGCCCCCGACCAAACTGCAGGCAGGAAAGCGGGGCGGGGGGTCTCGCCCGGGCTGCGCGTGAATTGCAAATGAGCCTAATCCGCCCTCGCGCGCGCCCCGCTGCTCCAGGCCGCGCCGCTCCTCTTCCCACACTCCAAAAAACAACACGGCAGACAGACACCCTCCAACCAAATTAGATTAAACTCCTTCCCCGAGCCGCCGCGGCCTTTTCTCCGCCGCCGCCCCGGGAGGCTCCGCGCTTAAAGGCGCAGCGTCTCTTTTCGGCCGGCCGACGGCAAAGGGCCAGACAGGCGGAGGGTCGGGCCCCGCCCTCCCGGGACCCCTGCGAGCATCCTTCGGCCTCCGCCTGCGCCCGCCCGCTCTGCCCCGAGGAGGGGCGGGGTCGTGCAGGGCTAGAGAGAGCCAGAAGTGGATGGAGCAGGGTCCGGGCAGCTGTAGCTCAGCCCTTGGGGGCCTCAGGGCCGCGTTGGCCCGCGACGTTGGTTCCATGGCCCACCTGCCCTCTGCCTCCCTGCAGGAGCACAGGGCGGGGAGGAAGTCCAGCTCCGGGCCAGCCTGCACGATGGCCCTTCTCACGGTCGGCCCCCTGGGGTGAGTCCCAGGAACGCTGGGGCCTCCCCATGGCGGGCTTGGTTTTCCCTCTGGGGAATGGGACGGGGGTCCAGGCAGGAGGGCGACCTGCGGGAGACCGGGAGGCCCTGGGAGCCGGGCACAGCTCTGCCACCAGGAGGCTGCTTAGGCCCCCATGGCGAGGAGTGGGGAAACTGCCTCTGGGCCCCAAGAACCTTCCAGCAGCTCCGTTCCAGAGGCTGGGGTGGGTGTGCGGGTTTTCTGGCCACCGCCCAGGTGCCCCTTCCGGAAGAGGGAGGAGGAGGCATCACCTCTGGGTCTGCAAGAGCTCTGGAGGGGGTGAGGAGAGGAGGGTGGGGAGAGGAGGGTGAGGAAGAGAGAGAGGAGGGGAAAGGAGGGAGGGTGAGGAAGGGAGAGAGGAGGGGAGAGAGGAGGGGAGAGGAGGGGAGGGGGAGAGGAGGGAGAGAGAGGAAGGGAGAGAGGAGGGGAGAGGAGAGGAGAGGGGGGAGGAGGGGAGAGAGGAGGGAGGAGGGGAGGGGGAGGAGGTGAGGGGAGAGGAGAGAAGAGGGGTGAGAGGAGGGGATGGTGAGGAGAGGAGAGGGGTGAGGAGGGAGAGAGAGGAGGGGAGGAGGGGAGGGTGAGGAGGTGAGGGGAGAGGGAGAGAAGAGGGGTGAGAGGAGGGGATGGTGAGGAGGGGAGAGGGGGGAGGAGGGGAGGAGGAGAGAGGAGGGGGAGGGTGAGGGAGAGGAGAGGGGAGGAGGGAGGGTGAGGGAGAGGAGGGGATGGTGAGGAGGGGAGAGGGGTGAGGAGGGAGGGTGGAGAGAGGGAGAGGGGAGGAGTAAGAAGCAAATGCTGATGGCCCTATGCCCGCTATGCCCGCTGTGCCCGCTGTGTGCCGTTGGTGGAAGCTCTCTGGTTCCGTCTCTGCTCTGCGCGAGGATCCCGCTGGGGTTAGGTGCTGCCGGGGATTGCCATGACAGTGAGTCCAGCCCCTAAGCCTGCCCCGCCCACTTCCCAGGGCCCCACGGGGAAAGAGGGTCCCTGCAGCCGTGCCCCCACCAGGAGTGTGGTTGTGGGCGCCTGGGGTGAGGGATGAGGCCTGGACCCAAACCGGGGGACAGGGAGGGTGAGAACTCGAAAGAGTTGGGGCGCAGGTCTCCCGAGGTGCCCGAGACAGGCTGAGGCTGTGGGCCTGGAGTTTGGGGTCTGGCCTGAGGCACAGACCGGGGGCTCTGCTGTCTGCCTCCACCGGTGGGCGCGTGCTGTGGCCAATGGAAGAGCTCAGTGACCCCGGTCACCTCAGCCTGCCCGTGGGGGTGCATGCTCTCTGCATGAGGAACTGACCCCAGGATAGTTCCACTGGACACAGCCACACCCGAGCCACGGGCGCCTAAACTCGCCTCTTGACCTCACAGTCACGGCCCTGCGCCGCCCCTCACGGCACCTCTCTGGCTCTGAGCTGATTGCAGGCGGCTGTTGTCTGCTGAGGTGGAGGGAAGGCAGCTGAGTTCTCAAACGCCCCGTGCTGCCCCCTCCCTCTGCGCCCCCAAGTGCCCCCTCCGAGCTCACCCAGCAGCCTCGGTGCGAGGTATCCAGGGGACAGGAGGCCCCTGGCATCTGCAGTGGCCGTTGGCAGCTGGAATGTGTCCGCTGGGCCCCAGCCCCTGATTGCCCACGGAGGGCTCCGGTTTCCGGAGGAGACCACGCCGCTGCCCCGGCTTTGATGTGGCTGATTAAGTGACGAGGCGCCGGGACATGTAGGCTACGGCGTGCTTGACTCAGCGCACACCAAGCAGGGAGCAGACGGCAGTGCAGCCTGCGGACCGGGCCGGCCGGGTGGCAGCGGCGTTTCCTGCTGGCCAGGCCACTTCCTGCAGCCACCACGGCGCTCCTCTGCCCTGACTCGCTCCTGGAGCAAACAAGCTCTCAGGTTGCCTGGACACTCGCAGAGCAGCTGCTCATCCTGACCCCAGCCTCCGCTCAGAGCGGCTGTGTGGACGCGGCCTCCTCCATCTGCACTGGGCAGGGGCAGAGGGCGGAGGGCAGGGGCAGAGGGCAAGGGGCAGGGGGCAGAGAGCTGAGGGCAGGGGCAGAGGGCAGGGGGCAGAGGGCAGGGGGCAGAGGGCAGGGGCAGGGGCAGAGGGGCAGGGGGCAGGGGCAAAGCTGGGTGTGGATCTACCTCCCTCAGCTGCACTTGGATCAGGCTCGTCTCTCCATAGCATGAGGCAACGTGGACCAAAAGCACGCCCCGTTTGAGCTGCGGGGAGGGGGGCTGG
>JAJIBD010014507.1:0-39245 GCA_021461705.1 Cryptotis parvus | reverse complement strand
CAAAGCAAAAACAAAACAAAAAAAAAAGTAAATTAAAACAAAGACCATCCTCCCCAGCCCACACCCCGTACTTTTGGGCCTGAGGACCCAAAGAAGGAGCCAGGCTGGGCCTTGCCACTCTGTCCCCATTCTTTTCATTTCCCTTTCATTGTATTTACTTATTCATTCATTTATTTATTTACTTTTATCTATTTATTATTTATTTATTTATTGCTTTTGGGGTCGCACCGGCAATGCTCAGGGGTTACTCCTGCTCTGCACTCAGGAATTACTCCTGGGAGGGCCTGGGACCATATGGGATGCCGGGGATCGAACCCGGCTTGGCCACGTGCAAGGCAAACAACCCTCCCCCACCGTGCTGTCACTCCGCCCCCCTTCCCCCATTCTACCCGACTGCTGACCTGAAGGCTGGAGCCACAGGAAGGGGCACTGGGCTGGGAGCCCCAATGTGCCATGTGGGGGTGCGGGCCACCTCTGGCCCCTCTGGAGCTGAATGAACACTCTGTGCTCCCTGGGCTCTGGGTTCCAGGAGGCGGTGCGCATGCTTAACACCCTGCAGACCAATGCCAACTACCTGGAGCAGGTGAAGCGCCAGCGGGCGACCCCCAGACACAGCTGGAGGCCATGGAGCTCTACCTGGCCCGAGGTGGGCTCCAGGTATGTGGGGCGTGGCCTGGGTCTGCCCGTCACGCTGCCCTGCGAGTGGCTGCAGAGGCTGGGACCTCCGTCTCGTCTGTCAACTGCAGGTGGAGGACTTGGAACAGCTGAATATCATCCATGTCACTGGGACCAAGGGGAAGGTGAGGGGGCATCGCCAGGGAGGGTGTCCCTGGCCTGGGAGGGGCCTGCCCAGACAAGACCCGTCTCCTCAGGGCTCTACCTGTGCCTTCACGGAACGCATCCTCCGGAACTATGGCCTAAAGACAGGATTCTTCAGGTACTGGGCTGGGAAGGAGGCTGTGTCCATTCAGCATGTGACCACACTGGGCCCAGCCAGCACTTCGGGGCCAGGGTCACCCCAGAACCTTGACGTGTACCGTCCATGTTTATTTTTTTGACAGAATTAATTAGCCCCTAACATATCTTTATGGTGGGTAGTCTTTAATTTTCTTTTCTTTTCCTCCGTTTATTATTATTATTATTATTATTATTATTGTATCACTTCACTTGTCACTTGTCTTCCTGTTGTTCATCTATTTGCTCAAGCCAGCACCAGTAACATCTCCATACGTCCTGTTGTGTGCTAGTGTAGCCCAAGGGCATCTGCTCACTCCAGGAACATAAAGAGCCTCTAACCATTCCTTCAGGTCATGGGAATGAGGTCTATAATTGTTACTGGTTTTTGGCACATCAAATACAACACAGGTAGCTTGCCAGGCTCTGCTGTGTGGGTGGGATACTCCGAGTGGTAGTTGGCTCTCATCTCTTGCATTTACTGATGAACCTCTGTGGCCGCGCACAACAGGGAGAATTGACTGTTCCTTGGGTGGAGCTCTGACGGAACTGTGGAGTCCGGGGATAAAATGGCAGCCCTCATGGTGTGGGATTCCTCTGGCTTCTTGTGAGGCTCTATTGGGATGGTGGGCCAGGGCTAGAACACGCCTTCCTTCCCAGGCACCTCATGATCAGCTGAGCACAGGGAGGCGGGTACCAGCTGTGCCCGGTGTGTGTCTGAGTCAATAAATTTTTATTATATTATTATTATTATTATTATCATCATCATCATTACTACTGCTGCTTCTGCTATTTATATTTACAATGCTGGGGAGTGAATCCAGGACCTCACACATGCAGGCAAGTGCTCTACCGCTGAGCATCAACTCCAGCCCCAGAATTTAAATTTGAAATTTTGGAATGGAAAAAACCCAGGGAGGGGCAGTGATTTGAGCAGATTAAATACATGGTGGTGGGGGTGCTGGAGCCATAGCTCGTCAGGTAGGGCTGTGGCCTTGCACGCAGTCTACCTGGGTTCCATCCCACTGGGTTTGATTCCAGGCATCCCGTATGGTCCCCCTGAGCACTACCAGGAGTAATTCCTGAGTGCAGAGCCAGGAGTAACCCCTGAGCGCTACCGGTGTGACCCAAAAGGCAAAAAAAAAGAAAGAAAAAGAAAAGCTCAATAATAATAATAATAACAATAATAATAATAATAATAATAATAATAATAGTCATAAAAGTCGATTAACAGTAGCGCTCTAGGCCGCCCATTTGTTAATTCTGTATTGTTTGAGTCACCGGGACAGTTATCAGTTGGGGTGTCCGTGGCCGGAGCAGCGGTCGGGGTGTTCTTTCCGCATATGGAGTCCTGGCATCCGCGCCCTCAGCCCCCCTCTGCTCTCACAGCCCCTGCTGCTCTGCTGGAGGTGGCGCCCTCTCTTGGTCACACCAACAACAGAGACTGGAGGCGGGAGAGGGATGGTGGGGTGGCAGGTGAGAGGCCTGGAGTTGAGGGGGCTTGGGCTTACGAGGGCTGGAGGAACTCAAGCCCAGACACGCTGGGTCCAGGTGGGCCGCAGGCAGGGGAGGTGGGGAGCAGGAAAGCTCAGGGGCGCTGGCAGGAGAGCAGCGGGTCAGATATGTGTCTGGGCGGTGGGGGCTTGGCACAGGGGTCGGGGCAGAGTTCCGTGACCCCAGGTGTCCCGGCAGCTCCCCGCACCTGGTGCAGGTACGCCGAGCGGATCCGCATCAACGGGCAGCCCATCAGCCGCGAGCTCTTCACCAAACACTTCTGGCACCTCTACCACCGGCTGGAAGAGACCAAGGTGCCCCAGGCGGAGGGGGGGGGTGCCACGTGGGGAGCCCGGGGCTGTGGGCTCAGTGCTGACCCCCTCCCACCCACAGGACGGCAGCGGCTGCAAGTCCATGCCCGCCTACTTCCGCTTCCTCACGCTAATGGCCTTCCACGTCTTCCTCCAGGAGAAGGTGGGTGCCCACTGCCTCTGGGCCTGGGGCCTGGGGGACTTGCGGCAGGCTGGGACCTCTGGACATCCCATCAGCCCCTGCTGGTGTCTTTGGGCCTCTGCAGGTGGACCTGGCCGTGGTGGAGGTGGGCATCGGGGGGCTTATGACTGCACCAACATCATCAGGTGAGCTGCGCGCGTGGACAGAGGGAGGGCGGTCAGGAGCCCGGCTGGCTCAGGGGTGGGGACCTCCTGGCCCCTCTTGTCTCCCCGCAGGAAGCCTGTGGTATGTGGGGTCTCCTCTCTCGGCATCGACCACACCAGCCTTCTGGGGGACACGCTGGAGAAGATCGCGTGGCAGAAAGGGGGGCATCTTCAAGGTGACTGCTCAGCCAGGGGCTCAGGCTGTGGGGGGCTGATCTGGCCCTGGCGCTCAGGGACAGGGGACTGGACAGGCCATGGGTGTCTTGCCCCTAAACAAGATATCAGTCTGGATTCTCTGCTCTGTGGGTGACCAGAGTTAGCTGAGCCCCGTTTTTGCTTTGTTTTGTTTTGTTTGGGGAGTGTCACACCTGGCCATGCTTCAGGGGTTACTCCTAGTTCTGCACTCAGGAATTACTCCTGGCAGTGCTCAGGGGTCCAGATGGGAGCTGAGGATTGAACCTGAGCGGGCCGCATGCAAGGCAAATACTCTACCTGCTGTACTGTCGCTCCCGCCCCTGAGCCCCATTTTTAGCTTTAGTTTCCCTGTCAGAACATGCAGGACCAGGGTTTGCACAGGCCCTGGGCAGAGAGGGTCATGGCCACCCAGACCCAGGAATATGGCGGGCAGGTGAGAGCCAGGCCCCCTCGCTACGCACCCCCTGCTCTGCAGCCTGGCGTGCCCGCCTTCACCGTGGCCCAGCCCGACAGCCCCCTGGCCGTGCTGAGGGACCGTGCGCAGCAGATCTCCCGTGAGTCTGGGGGCAGCGCTGAGCCAGGAAGGCCCGTGATCCCTTTCGCGCCCCGTTTGCACCTGGGCCACGTTCGGGTTCTGAGGGCGGAAGGGTTTGGTGGCTTCCGGCAGGTGGGAGCTTTAGGGAGGGGGTTCCCCGCCAGCTGACGGGGGCAGGGGGGCCCTGACCAGCTGCATCTCCCCGCAGTGTCCTCTCTACCTGTGCCCGCCACTGGAAGCCCTGGAGGAGGGGCGGACGCCGCTGGCCCTGGGTCTGAGGGGGGAGCACCAGCGCTCCAATGCCGCCTTGGCCTTGCAGCTGGCCGGTGCTGGCTGCAGCAGCAGCGGGACCAGCAGGGTACGAGGAGGCTGCCCCGAGGGGCGCTGGGCACACTCGGAGCGCCTGTCCCTGTCTCCCTCACCCCGTCCTCTGCCCCCCCAGACATCGGAGAGCTGATGGAGTCCGGCCGGGCCTCCTGCAGCAGCTGCCCCTGGCGCCCGTGTTCCGCCCTCTCCCCGCATGCGGCACGGTGAGCTTCACTCACACCGTCCTTTCTGAGGGAGCGAGCGAGAGCAGGAGCTCTGCAGTCAGCTTAGTTCTTGGGCCCGCGCTGAGCCTCAGTTCCTCCATCTGCCGAGAGGGGCTAGGATCCGTCTCCCCTCTGGAGGTCTCATCACGGGCGGTCTGAGGGGTTGAGAGTCCAGTCTCTGCCCCGGCAGGTCACTGTTATTACACTGTGGTCCTAGGACCCTGGTGGCTTACTTATTTTTTTTGGGTGGGGAAAGTTGTGTTTTTGTTTTGGGGCCTCACCAGGTTGTGCTCTGGGCACCATATGGACCAGGAGTGAAGGTGGGGCTGGGGTGCAGAGCCTGCCCTCCCCTTCTCTGCACCTCCATGGCCCACCAGGACCATAAGATTCTTCTTTTCTGTTTGGGCCATACCCAGTGACGCTCAGGAGTTACTCCTGGCTCTCCACTCAGGATTTCCTCCTGGCGGTGCTTGGGGGATGCTGGGGATGGGCCGTGTGCAAAGCGAATGCCCTCCCTGATGGACTATCGCCGCCCCTTCCTTTCCTCCTTCCTTCCTTCCTTCCTTTCCTTCCTTCCTTCCTTCCTTCCTTCCTTCCTTCCTTCCTTTCCTTCCTTCCCTTCCTTCCTTCTTCCTTCCTTCCTTCCTTCCTTCCTTCCTTCCTTCCTTCCTTCCTTTCCTTCCTTCCTTCCTTCCTTCCTTCCTTCCTTCCTTCCTTCCTTGCTTCCTCCCTCCGTCCTTCCTTCCCTTCCCTCCCCCCCCCCCCTCTCTCCCTCCCCCCCTCCTTCTTTCTCTTCCTTCTTCCTTCCTTCCTCCCTCCTTCCTCCCTTCCCCTCCTCCCCTCCCTCCCTCCCTCCCTCCTCCCTCCCTCCCTCTCCCTCCCTTCCTCCTTTCCTTCCTCCTTTCCTTCCTTCCTTCCTTCCTTCCTTCCTTCCTTCCTTCCTTCCTTCCTTCCTTCCTTCCTTCCTTCCTTCTGTCCGTCCTTCCTTCCTTCCTTCCTTCCTTCCTTCTCTCTTTCTTTCATCATACTGGCAATGCTCAGGGGTTACTCCTGGCTCTGCACTCAGGAATTACTTCTGGTGGTGCTGGGGGAGGGGGTGGCTATATGGGATGCCGGGGATCACACCCGGGTCAGCCATGTGTAAGGCAAACACCCTCCCTGCTGAACTATTGCTCTGGCCCCTTCAGGCATCACTCCTGGTGGTGTTGGGGGACCATGTGGGATGCCAGGAAATCAAACCTCGGTCTGCTGCATGCAAGGCAAAGCGCCTTACCCACTGCACTGTTTGGCTCCAGCCCCAGGAGCGTAAGGCTCTTGTTGGGGCATTGTTCCCAGATGCCCTGAAGCTTTCTGTGCACAGTAGCTACTCAGGGCTGTTAAACTGGCGTGTGCTGTTGCTGGGTCCATGCTGGGCTCTGACACCTGAGCCAGGCAGATCCTGGCCCACAATCCAGCTCACCCCTTCATCTTGATGAGTGGGTCTGTGCCTGTAACAGGAGTAACCCGAAGTAATAGCCTCCCTAGGCTTGCGTGGAAGATTCCGGTCAGAGGAATCGCCAACCCCACCTCCCACTTCCCTCTCCTCCCTGCTGACCTGTAAGAGCGTCTGGGTATTTGGCGTTTGCTATGTAGCTGTGGGTTTAGGTTTTTGGAGGGAGTTAGCTGAGGGCAGGAGTGGGAGAGGAAATGATGAGGGCTTCCTAAGGGCAGTTTGCCCCCTATCTCAGGGCTTCGGGAAACGGAGTGGCCCGGCCGGACTCAGATACCAGCCGCGGGCCGCTCACCTGGTACCTGGATGGCGCGCACACCTCCAGCAGCGTGCTGGCCTGCACACGCTGGTTTAATGAGGCGCTGCGAAGTTGCAAGAGCCGGGCTGGGTGAGTGCGGGACAGCCGCAGGTATTCTAGGGGTGGGGCCTTCCAGGGGCGGGGCTGGAGCCAGCGGGGGCGGAGCCAGCGGGGTGGGGCGGAGCCAGCGAGGGTGAGGGGGCGGAGCCAGCAGGGGGTGAGGGCGGAGCCAGCAGGGGGGTGAGGGCGCAGCTCTGGGCTGAGTGGATGCGGATTGAGGCCCCTGACTCAGCCCTCTTGCCCCTCTGCAGTGAGCCTGAAGTGCGAGTTTTGCTCTTCAACTCCACTGGCGACAGGGATGCCGCAGCCCTGCTGAAGCTGCTGCAGGTGAGGGGGCCAAGTGGGGCCCGGCGTGCCTGTGTGACCCCCCGGCCTCCATCCCTGAGCCTCCTGTTTTGTTCCTCAGTTGTGAAGCGGAGCCCAGGCCCTGCACCCCGTGATTGCACTTAGTATTAGCTGTGAGAGTGTGGGGGCGCAGAGGAGGGGGTGTCAGGCTGCTGCTCACCTCTCCAGAGGGAGACTCAACCCAGGGGTCCAAGGGACCCCTGAGCTGCGAGTAAGATTCCCCCAACAGAGGGTGTGTGCCCAGCCTCTGCCCAGAATACCTCCGCTACGTAGATTTGGTTTTAAGTGTCCCAGTGAAGCTCCACCCTGCTCTGCTGGGAAACTGAGGCCGCCTGCGCTTGCCGGGCTGGCATCCCCTCCTGGGTCTCAGGTCCCACTCCCAGCCAGAAGGTGGGGGGCTGGTTGTCATGCTCGGGATCTGCATTTGTGGGGACAGGGCTGGCCGCCTGCCTCCACCCCACATGGGCTGTTCTTAGTGGCCCCGGCTCAGGTACAGTCGAGGCAGAAGTGGGCTCAGGAGCCTGACTGGGCTCCTACAGAACACACCAGTTCTGGGGGGCCAGGCAGTGTCTGCAGAAATGACACGTATGTGGGTTCGGGGGTGCTGTGTAGGGAGCCGCCTCCACTCAGTGCCTCGAAGCATCTCCCCTTGGCCTTCCAGCCCTGTCGCTTTGACTACGCCGTGTTCTGCCCAAACCTGACTGAACTGTCGCCCACGGGCAATGCAGGTGAGTGCCTGGCCTGGTATTGGGGGACCCCTCAGAACAGTCGAGTCTTCTGCCGGGAGACCTGGGGCAGGAGGTTGATTTCTTTTTCTTTTTGGGTCACACCCGGCGATGCTCAGGGGTTACTCCTGGCTCTTCACTCAGGAATTACTCCTGGCGGTGCTCAGGGGATCATATGGGATGCCGGGATCGAACCTGGGTCAGCCGCGGTGCAGGGCAAACGCCCTCCCCGCTGGGCTATGGCTCCGGCCCCCAACTTCTGAGTTGTAGACAGGGAGCTAGTGCAGCAGGTAGGTGCTTGCCGCCTGGGCTCCATCCCCGCTACCCATATGAGCCTCCAAGACCTACTGGGAGTGACCCTGAGCACAGAACCAGGAGTAAGGCCGAGTACCGCAGGTGTGGTCCCCAAGCAAACAGAAGCAAAATTCAGAATTTGTAAGGTGGCCCTGCCGAGGTGAGGAAGAGCGAATACGCTCACACTACAGGCGACAGCTGCCGAAGGTCTGGAGTCAGCGCAGTGGCTCACACCAGCGTTATTTTAAGCCAAGTGAGAAATGCCTGCAGGCCCCGCGGAGAGGAGGAACTGCCCGGCATGTGCGCCGCGTGGGGACTGGGTTGCCGGTGTAGACACGCCTTCCAGAAACGCCGGAATGTGGGCCGGGATGTGGCCCGGTGGCAGAGCACAGACCCTGCCTGTTCCAGGCCTGTTCCAGTCAGCACAGAGGCCGGAGTGGCCCAGAGCTCCCCCACCTCGTAGGGTCGCCCACACGTGCTCCCACTTGTCCCAGGTTTTTTTTTTCTCCTTTTTGGGTCACACCCGGTGATGCTCAGGGGTTACTCCTGGCTCTGCACTCAGGAGTTACTCCTGGCGGTGCTCGGGGACCATATGGGATGCCGGGATCGAACCCGGGCCGGCATGGGCTAGCTGCGTGCAAGGCAAAGGCCCTACCCGCTGGGCTATCGCCCCGGCCCCGTCCCCAGGTTTTTGAATTGTTAAAATAAAAAAAGTCCTAGGCCTCTATTGGACTGTCTGGGCAGAGTTGAGGAGCCCGCCTGTTGGGGTGAATACACAGCTGGCCTGGGGCCTGGTGGGCACCGATTTCCCAGATGCAACCAGTGAGGCTCACCCCGGCAGCAGCCCCGAGCAGAAGCCAGCTTGCCCAACTCTGCCTGCACCTTTTTTTTTTTTTTTTTTTTTTTGCTTTTTGGGTCACACTCGGGAATGCTCAGGGCTTACTCCTGGCTCTGCACTCAGGAATCACTCCTGGTAGTGCTCAGGGGAAATATGGGATGCCGGGATCGAACCTGGGTCGGCCGCATGCAAGGCAAATGCCCTCCCCACTGTGCTGTCGCCTCCGTCCCCTGCCTGCACCTTTGGGCTTCGGTTTCCTCCCATGCCCACCGGGAGGTCTGGCATCCCAAGAAAAGCCCCTTTGTCAGCTGAGGAGTCCATCCTGCCCTCTACAGATCAGCAGAACTTTATGGTAACGCTGGACCAGGTTCTTCTCCGCTGTCTTGAGCACCAGCAGCTCTGGGGCCGCCTGGCTGAGGAGCAGAGCAGCCTGCGCCTCTGGGGCCCTCCAGCAGCACCTGGAGCCTGGCGGGCCCACCTCCCTGCTGCTGGCCCCCCGGCCACCGCCTGCCCCCAGCCCCAGCGCCCCTCGTCTTCAGCTGTATCTCACAGGCCTTACAGTGGATCAGTCAAGGCCGGGACCCTGTGTTCCAGCTGCCCAGCCTACCGTGGAGCCTCCCTAACGCACCCTGTGTGGCCGACAGCGGGGCCAGTGTGCTGCGGGAGGCTGCAGCTGTCCACGTGCTGGTCACTGGGAGCCTTCACCTGGTGGGCGGCGCGGCTGAAGCTGCTGCAGCCCGCCCTGTCCCAGTAGCGCTGCAGTGGGGGGGGAGCCCCCCACACCTCCTGCCTTTGCTCCACCTAACTCCCTTATCTGAGGTGCCTTTGGTTTTCAGCTTTCCTTACTCTGCTGGGCCTGTCCAGGTTCCAGCCCTGGACACTAGCGGGGTGGCCCGCAGGGGGCTGAGATTAGCATCCTTTGTCTCTGAGCCTCCGGCCTCCCCTTCCTTCCCGCCTGCCGAGACAGGCAGGGGCTCCCCAGTGCGACAGTCCCGTCCCCTCCGACCCTGTGCTTCCTGGCTCAGGCCCAGCTCATTGTGTGAGAGGCCTGGCAGGCAGGGGGTCCTGCGAGGCTGGCTCATAGATTTCCTCCTGCCTGAGCCCCCAGGGACAGAGGGTGGCTGGAGGGAAATAAAGCCTTGAACTTCTTTTAAGTGTGGCTCTGGGTGGGGCTGCATCAGGGCAGGAGCTGTGTTGCCTGGGACAAGGACCTCAGGGGGCTGGTCTGTGGCACAGGACTCCGGCACACATCTGTGGCACGTGACACTGGACACGAGCATCTGTGGCTTGTGACATTGGACACGCATCTCTGGCACATGACACCGGCACACATCTGTGGCACGTGACACTGGACACATCTCTGGCACGTGATATCGGGCATGCATCTGTGGCACTTGACACTGGCACACATCTGGCACGCGACACTGGACACGCATCTGTGGCACGTGACACCGGCACGCATCTGTGGCACTTAACATTGGACACACATCTGTGGCACGTGGACACCAGGCACACATCTGTGGCACGTGACACCGGACACACATCTGTGGCACGTGACACCGGACACGCATCTGTGGCACGTGACACTGGACACGCATCTGTGGCACATGACACCAGGCACGCATCTGTGGCACATGACACTGGGCACGCATCTATGGCCTGTGCCAGGCAGTCTGGCCTTCAGCAAGCCCCACTGGGCAAGGGACAGGCGCCTCCTGGGAAGCCTCTCCTCTCCGCACTCACTCAGCAGCCAGTGTGGGCCGGGTCCAGCCAAGAGCTGTCTCCCCGCCTAGCCTCACCCACGCCCATCCAGCCCGGCCTGAGTTTCAGAGTCTGATTTATTGGTGGAGAGTATATAGGGGTGAACCCAGGACAGGCAGTGAGGGCCTCGGTGGTGTTTGCAGGAAGGAGCTGAGCCCCTTTGGCCCCAGGCCTGTACTGCCCACCATACTGTGCCAGTCCAGGGTAGATGCCGCAGGCACCAGGTCCTGGTGCCCTGGGTGACGCTCTTCTGCTGCCCAGAGGCAGCGCTGGGCCTGGGGGCCCCAATAGTCTGTTCTCCCGCCTCCTGCTCGGCCCGATATGGGGCTGGGGCTGGGTCCGGAGTGGCAGAGACTGGTCGCGGAGGGCAGTGAGGTCTCTCCGCGCCCCGGCAGCTTTAGCCCTGGCCCTTTAGATCTGCAGCTCGTTGGGGTGGGTAGGGGGGACCCCCTCGGTATTCCAAGCTGGTGCCGGCACTGGCCAACAGGCCTCTGAGAGGGAGGCAGGATCCGTCCGGGGCAGGTGGTGGGCCCTCTCGGGCGCTAGGCCATGCTGCTGGTGGAGCACGGGGTGCTCTGGGTGCTCCCGATGCTGGGGTTGGTGCTGCCGCCTCTCCGACGAGGCCGGGGCAGCCACCGCCACCACGGGCTCCCGCTTGCCGGGTGCACCTGGGGGCAGGGGTGGAGGTCAGGGCCCTGGCCAGGGCTCCCCCACTCCCCCACAGGCTTCCCTGGGCTCCCGCGGTGGCGGGCCCGGGATACTCACGCTGCAGGCGAAGTAGATGTACCAGAGGGCGGCGGTGAGCAGGGCCCCGATGAGAAATGCGCCAAGGTGATGCCCAGCACGGCGGGCAGGACAAGGGTCTTGCCTGTGACAGCAAGGGGGTACACGACCCGCCAACATGTCCGCCCCTGGCCCCCGCCCGGTCCCCAACCTGCTGTATGGGCCAGGGGGCACAGGGCAGGCGCCAGCCCCAGCCTCGCTTGGAGCCCAACCTGTGTGGGCCTCAGAACCCCCTCCCGGCCAGTGGGCTCCGGCACCCAGGCCTGAAGCCTGGCATGACTGTGCCCCGTCACTGGGACGGACAGTGGGTGGCAGGAGCCAGACTGGAAGCGGGGCCTGCTCTGTGCCCTCCAGCCAGTCCCTGCCCCGTCCCTGGGGGCTGCACGAGGTACCCGAAGCCTCTTCTGGCCTCTCAGTCCTTGCACAGGCCTGACTCGCGTGGGCACACCTTACAGCTCCTCCCACGCCGAACACGGGGCTGTCAGGAGGCTCTCGAGGCCTCATTGGGGGTGATAGGCCAAAGAAGCCCCCTCCACAGGCGGCATCTCACGCAGGGTGAGGCAGCACCACCAGGATTCCCCCTCCCCTACTCTCCCACCTCCTCCAAGCGGCCCCACCCTGGGGTCCAGCCAGGGAACTGAGAAGTGCTCAGTCCCCTGCAGCCTCCGGGGGCGCCAAGAGCTCTGCAGGAGCAGATGCAGCCTGGCCAGTGCAGAGGGCCACCCCCCGCCCCTCGTCCCTGATGTGTGCTGGGCTGCTCCAGCCCTGTCCAGTCCTGCCAAGCTCCGCCCCCAGCCCAGAGACATGGGGGCTCAGCTCACCAGGCAGGTCGGGGCCGATGATGTTCAGGCGGACGGAGGCGGTCCTGAGGACGTCCTGGGGAAGGCGAACGTGGTGAGTGCCACAGCCTTCAAGGGGGAGCTCCCACCCTACTCCCCCAGCCTGCCACAGGCCTGCCCCTGCTCTAAGACCCTGGCTCTGAGTCCCAGCAGGAGGCAAGGGGCAGGTCCTGAGTGACCCAGGCCCAGGGATCACTGGGACTTTGCTCAGATGTTGGCTCTTGGCTGTGGCTGCTCCCCTGGGACAGCCGTGAAGGGTAGAGCCAGGTTGGCCCCAGAGGTTTGTGACTCTGGAGACTCTTCCATGGGAGTGACTGTGAGTGTCCAGGACAGGGTGATCACGGGAATAAATGCTGTGTCACGGCCAGTAAATGCTGAGTCACAGTAGTTTGTGCTCTGCCTTAACCTTCCTCCCCCCCACCCCCAGTACAGCTATTGAGATTACGCAGATAGATGGAGTGGCTGGGCAGGTGGGTTGGTGGGTGGGTGGATGGTGGACAGCAAATGGATGAACAGAAGGACGATGGATGGCTGGGGTCGCTATGGACGGAAGGGGGTGGTAGGACAGATGACTGGGTAGGAGAGACGATGGACAGCGGATGATGTGGATGGATGAGCAGGGACTGGTGGACACACAGACGCAGGGATGTGGGCATCATGGTGGGTGTATCGGTGGTGGATGGACAGTTGGATGGGTGGGATGGTCGGTGGACAGATGGATGGACATCTGGATGGGATATGATGGGTGGATAGGTGGTGGAGGGTCAGATGAATGGACAGTTGGGTGGGATGGTAGGTGGGCGGGCGTTTGGACAGCTGGGTGGGACAGCTGATGGATGGACAGACGGATGGACGGGGTGGGAGAGCAAGCATTGGCCGAGCCACAGAACCAAGCACGTCCAAGGCAAGCCATCATCAGAGTGAGTGTGCGGCAGCAGCGAACCGCCGGGGCTGAAGGGGCCTGTGGTCACGCCCTCTCCTGCAGCCCCAGGCCCACAGCCACTGTTGAAGCAGAGTCCGGCCACGCCCACTCACCATGGACCAAGACCTGGGCGGAGGGCTATAGAGCAGGTGAGGGTGCCCACGGTGGGTGTGGGCACCATGTAGCCGCGGAGGAGGAAGCTGAACCGCTTGTCGCCCTCGGGGCTGGGAGCCAGAAGGTTGACACAGCTGCCCTTGGCGGCCCGGTTCTGGATGAGGTCCACTTTGTCCCCCTCAGACCCCAGGGCCAGCTGGCAGCTGTCGAGCTGAAGGGTGAGCTCAGGGATGGACGGAGACATGCTGACCTGGAGGGGCGGGAGGGGGTGTGGTCACGCTCAGCCCCGCACTCCGGCGGTCCTGCTCTCAGGGACCCCGGGGACATGGGAGAGCAGCGCGAAGTCTGGGGGAGACTAGGATGGAACCCCACCCCCATCTGGCTCTCCCGGCTCATGTTGGAGGGGCGGGGCCCCGCGAGGGGTACCTGCACGAAACCCTGCTGGCCCAGCTCGATGGTGTTGGAGGCCTGGAGGAAGTGGGGGCTGAGGTAGAGGCCCAGCCGGAAGGAGAGGCTCCCCAAGTTGACACAGTCCACTGTTTTCTGCAGGAGAGGGGCCTGGTGAGGCGAGGGCCCCGCAGGGAGGGGGCGGTAGTCATGGTCTGGGGTGTCCAAACCTCACCCGCCCGTGCCGGCGGGGGTGCAGGGCACACCTGGCAGTGCTCAGGGGTCTTCCTAGCTCTGTGCTCAGAAGTGACCCAGGGCAGAGACGGGAGCCCCCTGCGGTGGGGAACCTCCCAGGGGTCAAGCTGGGCACCTGCAAGGCGCCGCCTCACCTTCCGCCCCACCATTTTTTTTCACCCCAGTGATGCAGGGGTTAGTCCTGGGTCTGCACTCAGGAGTTACTCCTGGTGGTGCTTGGGAGACCATATGGGATGCCGGGGTCCAAACCCGGGTCAGCGGCGGACACAGCAAACCCTCTTCCCGCAGTGCCATCACTCCAGCCCCGGAGCTGAACAGTTTTATTTTAAAAAATATAATAAAACAATGGGAGGAAAAAAGTTCACATCAAAGGTAGTGAGCGGGCCGGAGACAATACGCCTCACATTAAAAAATCAAAAAAAACAGAATGATTTGGGGGCTGGAGAGCTAGTACCGCAGGTAGGATGCTGGCCTTGTACACGGCCGACCGGGTTCGGTCCCCGCATCCCATATGACTATATGATCCCTGAGCGCCACAAAGAGTTAGCCCTGAGAGCAGAACCAAGAGCCAGTGCTGGGCACTGCCAAGTGTGACCCAAAAACCGAAACAACAGCAACATGAAACTGAATCTGGGGCTGGGGAGCTGCTTGGAGGAGTGGGCACCTGCTTTGCGGGCAGGGAGTGGTCAGCCCCCGATGCTGTGTGGTCTCCCTGAGCACCTGCGCACTGACCTGGTAGCGACCTCCAAGCACAAAAGCTGGAACCTCAGATGTGGCCTCCAGCCTCCAAACCAAGAAATAGATCAACAAGAAAAAATAAAAATAGAAAAACAATGTAGGGCCGGAGTGATAGCACAGCGGGAGGGCATTTACCTTGCATGCTGCCGACCCGGTTCGGTCCCCAACATCCCATATGGTCCCCTGAGCACCGCCAGGAGTAATTCCTGAGCGAGGAGCCAGGAGTAACTCCTGAGCTTTGCCAGGTGTGACCCAAAAAGAAAAGAAAAGTAAATGAAAAATACGCCGGAGTGATAATACAGCAAGGCAGTTTGCCTTTGCATACAGCCAACCTGGATTCAATCCCCTGCATCCCATATGGTCCCCCGAGCACCACCAGGAGTAATTCCTGAGTGCAGAGCCAGGAGAAAACCCCGAGTATGGCTGGAGTGTGTCCCCAAAACAAAACCAAAAAAAAAAAGAAAAAAAGACAGCACACGGAACACACTGGAACTCGAGACAGAAAGCACAACACAGGGTTAGGGCACTTTCCATCCTGTGGCTGACCCTGCTTTGATCCCCTGAGCCCTTCTAGGAGTATCCCCCCGAATGCAGAGCAGGCATATCCCCTAGTGCAGAGCAGGAGTATCCCGAGTGCAGAGCAGGAGTATCCCCCGAGTGCAGAGCAGGCGTATCCCCGAGTGCAGAGCAGGCGTATCCCCGAGTGCAGAGCAGGCGTATCCCCGAGTGCAGAGCAGGAGTATCCCCGAGTGCAGAGCAGGCGTATCCCCGAGTGCAGAGCAGGCGTATCCCCGAGTGCAGAGCAGGCGTATCCCCCGAGTGCAGAGCAGGAGTATCCCCGAAAGTGCAGAGCAGGCGTATCCCCCGAGTGCAGAGCAGGCGTATCCCCGAGTGTAGAGCAGGAGTATCCCCGAGTGCAGAGCAGGAGTATCCCCGAGTGCAGAGCAGGAATAGTCCCGAGTGCAGAGCAGGAGTATCCCCGAGTACAGAGCAGGAGTATCCCCGAGTGCAGAGCAGGAGTATCCCCGAGTGCAGAGCAGGCGTGATCCCCGAGTGCAGAGCAGGAGTATCCCCGAGTGCAGAGCAGGAGTATCCCCGAGTGCAGAGCAGGCATATCCCCGAGTGCAGAGCAGGCATATCCCCCCGAGTGCAGAGCAGGCGTATCCCCCCGAGTGCAGAGCAGGAGTAGCCCCAAGTGCAGAGCAGGAGTAGCCCCGAGTGCAGAGCAGGAGTATCCCCGAGTGCAGAGCAGGCGTATCCCGGAGCGCAGAGCAGGAGTATCCCCCGAGTGCAGAGCAGGCGTATCCCCGAGTGCAGAGCAGGAGTATCCCCCGAGTGCAGAGCAGGAGTATCCCCGAGTGCAGAGCAGGCGTATCCCCCGAGTGCAGAGCAGGCGTATCCCCGAAGTGCAGAGCAGGAGTATCCCCGAGTGCAGAGCAGGCGTATCCCCGAGTGCAGAGCAGGAGTATCCCCGAGTGCAGAGCAGGAGTATCCCCCGAGTGCAGAGCAGGCGTATCCCCGAGTGCAGAGCAGGCGTATCCCCGAGTGCAGAGCAGGAGTATCCCCGAGTGCAGAGCAGGCGTATCCCCGAGTGCAGAGCAGGAGTATCCCCGAGTGCAGAGCAGGAGTATCCCCCGAGTGCAGAGCAGGCGTATCCCCGAGTGCAGAGCAGGAGTATCCCCGAGTGCAGAGCAGGAGTATCCCCGAGTGCAGAGCAGGCGTATCCCCGAGTGCAGAGCAGGAGTATCCCCGAGTGCAGAGCAGATGTATCCCCGAGTGCAGAGCAGGCGTATCCCCGAGTGCAGAGCAGGAGTATCCCCGAGTGCAGAGCAGGAGTATCCCCGAGTGCAGAGCAGGAGTATCCCCGAGTGCAGAGCAGGAGTATCCCCGAGTGCAGAGCAGATGTATCCCCCGAGTGCAGAGCAGGAGTATCCCCCGAGTGCAGAGCAGGCGTAGCCCCGAGTGCAGAGGCAGGAGTATCCCCGAGTGCAGAGCAGGAGTATCCCCGAGTGCAGAGCAGGAGTATCCCGGAGCGCAGAGCAGGCGTATCCCCGAGTGCAGAGCAGGCGTATCCCCTAGTGCAGAGCAGGCGTATCCCCGAGCACAGAGCAGGCGTATCCCCGAGTGCAGAGCAGGAGTATCCCCGAGTACAGAGCAGGCGTATCCCCCGAGTGCAGAGCAGGAGTAGCTCCGAGTGCAGAGCAGGAGTATCCCCAAGTGCAGAGCAGGTGTAGCCCCGAGTGCAGAGCAGGCGTATCCCCGAGTGCAGAGCAGGAGTATCCCCGAGTGCAGAGCAGGAGTATCCCCGAGTGCAGAGCAGGCGTATCCCCGAGTGCAGAGCAGGAGTATCCCCCGAGTGCAGAGCAGGAGTATCCCCGAGTGCAGAGCAGGAGTATCCCCGAGTGCAGAGCAGGAGTATCCCCGAGTGCAGAGCAGGCGTATCCCGAGTGCAGAGCAGGAGTAGCCCCGAGCACCTCCAGGTGTCACCCAGAAACAAGGAAGGAGGCAGGTTGCAGGAAAGCTGCTCACGGGCACTTGCCCGAGCTGCCATGTGTCTCCGTGAGGGCCCAGAAACCCCCAGGCAGGAGAAAGGGGGTGTCCTTCCTCCGGGCCCCCTTCCTGCTCACGGAAAACCTACATGGTTTTGCCCAGGGTCACCCATCCCGCTGACATAAAAGGCAGGAACATAGCCCGAAATGGTGCTGCCCCCCAGAAGGGGCATGCTGAGCATGCTGGCGCTTATGGCCAGGAGCGGCCTGGGTCTCCTGAGACCCCGGAAATGGATGCTGAGCACGAGGCATCCGGCTCACCCGCTGTGGCGATGAATCTGCCAGCAGGCTGATGACCACCTGTAGGAAGAGAGTGGGGAGCGCCAGTGGCTGCCGGGCCCGGGGGGGAGCCCCCCCAACACACCCATCTGACTGGGGGAGACTCAGCCGCCCATGGTTGGGGTCTGCTGTCCCCCGACCCTCGCTGCTCTCCCCTCAGGAGGTACCTGGGTGCATCTCCGAGGGCTGACCCGCGCGCCTCGGACCCGGCTCTCACCTCGTTTCTGGCCGCGTTCTCTGTCACTTCCATGCCGCAGTCCGAGTAGGTGCTATGCAGCACAAAGTGGTCGCCTCTGTCCTCGGCCTGGCAGCCAGCGTCCCTGAAACTCATCCTGGTGATGGCACACCCCAGCTTCTAAGGGTGGGGGGGGGAGGAGGGGGGAGTCAGGAGCCCGTGCCGGGGCCTCCGCAGCCCGCAGCGCCCCATCCCTCCCTGCTGTTTTGGGCCACACCCCGTGATGCTCATGTGCTCAGGGGACCATATGGGGTGCTGGGGACAGAGCCCAAGGTGGTGGGACACAAGAGCCCTACCCTCTCCCTCTCTGGCTTGGCTAGATCTCATCATCCTACACCATTTAGGGGTGAAAATCTTGTGCTAATGCGGTGAATAAGGCCTGTCTCTGACGCAGCCAACCCGGCTTCAGCTGAGCCCTGCCGGAGTGAGCCCTGAGTCAGGACTAAGCCCCGAGCACCACTTTACGTAGGCCCACACTCAAAAGAAAGCCAGCACCCCTTGGGCTAGAGAGATGGCTCAGAGGGAGGGAACAAGTCCCCACTTCCCGCCCCACACCACGCGGTCCCCTGTGCACCACCAGCAGCGACCCCCTAAGCACCAAACCAGGCAGGTATAGCCTCAAACAAAAGACAATGAAAACGCCCCCGACCTTCACTCTCTGCCTTACCCTTGCTAGGCAGTAAGATGGACATCTTGACACTACTTTGCTACTCTGTCTTTTTAAAAAATATGCTTATTAAAATAAACGTGGGCAGGGGGCCGGAGCGATAGCCCAGCGGTAGGGCGCTTGCCTTGCACGCGCGCCGGCCCATGCCGGCCAGGGTTCAATCCCCGGCATCCCATATGGTCTCCCGAGCACCGCCAGGAGTAATTCCTGAGTGCAGAGCCAGGAGTAACCCCTGAGCATCGCCGGGTGTGACCCAAAAAAGCAAAAAAAAATAATAATAATAATAATAATAATAAAATAAAATAAACGTGGGCTGGAGAGAGGCAGGCAGGGCGTTTGCCTCACACTTGGCTGACCTGGGTTTGAGGCCCTGTGAGCTGTGTGGTCCCCTGAGCCCGCCAGGAGTGATCTCGGCACAGAGCCAGAAGCAGGTCCTGAGCACCAGTGGTATGGGCCCCAAATACCAAAATACGCAAAACTTAAAACTAGGGCAGGCGAATTGTAATGACACGTTTGCCACTGCTCAAGGCTGCGCACCCGTGCCCATCCCGCCCAGAGCCCTGGACTCCAGAGCTCGACTTATCCAACAGCTTTTTTCCCTCTGTTTTTTGGGCACTGGCCTTGCAAGCGGCTGGCCTGAGTTTGGTGGGAAAAGTGATCTTTCCTTTGTTTTCAATTTTTCCACATTAGAAAAATAGTCTTGGGACTGGAACGACAGCGGGGAGGGCATTTGCCTCGCATATGGTCGACCTGGGTCCTGGGACCCCATATGGTCCCCCTCACACCACCAGGAGTAATTCCTGAGTGCAGAGCCATCGCTGAGTGTGACCCCAAAAGCAGAAAAAAAAGTCGCTTTTTTGTTTGTTTTTGGGAGAAACCTAGTGATGTTAAGGGCTTACTCCTGATTCTGCACTTAGGAATCACTCTTAGCAGTGCTTAGGGGACTATATGGGATGCTGGGGACCAAACCCGGGTCCGCTGTGTGCAAGGCAAGCGCCCTCCCCTGCTGGACTATGTTTACTTTCCCAGCTGTTTTTATTTAAACTGGAGGGGGTGCAGTTGGGCTATACTCAGCAGTCCTCAGGGCAAGTTCTAGCTCTGCTCAGGACTGACCCTGCTGGCACTCATGGGACCACATGTAGTTCTGGGAATCAAACCAGGGTCAGCCACATGCAAGGACAGTACCTTAGCCCCTGTTAAGGTACTGTCTGGTTCAAGTCCATCGCTTTTGTTTCAGTTTTTAGCTCACATCTGGCTGTGCTCAGAGCTTACTCCTGGCGGTGCTCGGGAACCATATAGGATGCGGGAGACTGAACCTAGGTTGGCTGTATGCGAGGCCAATGCCCTCCCTGCCGTATCCTGAATAGGGCCCAGATTAGGATAATGCTGCCTCAACATCCTGGTCAAGGACTAGCCTGGACAAGCTGCCCAGGGGACCGGGGCCCAGTGGCAGAGCACCGTGTGCCTGTGTGAAGCTGGTTCCACGCTCACTGGGGGCATCAGTGAAAGTTCTGTGTGCTCAGCACTCACCAGGTGCCACCACTGATGCCAGGGAGCAGAGGGGCCCCACGTCATTCCCAGCACAGTGCAATGGCCATTATTAACCCCAGGTTTCAGTGGGGATTACTTGGGACCACACCTGGCAGTGCTCTGAGCACTGTGCTGTGGGACCACGCGGTGCCAGGGATGGACCCTGGAGCTCCCATAAGCCCAACATGAGCCCCACCCACTGGGCCATCTCTGGGCACCTCAGCCTCATTCCCTGGTGGGGACGCTGAGGCCTGCAGAGGAGCTTGGTGCAGCCCCTTCTGGTTGGGGGCCCAGAGGTGCCGGAGCTGGGTGCTCACCTCGATGAGCTCCTTCCTGAGCACTAGAGTCATGGAGTCCTCGGCACATGTGGGCTGGACCAGCGACAGCAACAGCGCCTGGTTACACATCTCTCTGGCGGGGGTGGTCGGGGCCGGGGTGGGGGTGGTTTGCAGCCTGCCGCCTGTGGGGGCTGGTCTGAGCACTCTGGGAAGCGAAGTTATGCCCACAGGGAAGGGAGGAAAAGGGAGGACCCCCAGGGAAGGGCAGGGGCGGGCACTCACCGCAGCTGCGGGCAAGCAGAGACACCTCACTGGCCAGAGGAAGCTCAGCAAAGGCGGCGACAACGCTGGCATTGAGTTTCTGAGCCTCCCTGGAGCAAGCCTTGGGCCGTGTCTGGGAGCACGAAGCCAGGGATGTTCTTGTCAGGGAAGATCTTGATGGAGTATTTGCCAGTGGTCTGAGCAGAGAGGGGCAGAGCAGTCAGCGCCAGGGGCCTGCAAAGTACCTGCCTACCCGCCCTGCTCTCTCCTCTCCCGCTTTCCCTGCCTGGGTTACCCTTCCCAGGAAGGACTGGCTCCTCCTCGACAAACATGGGGGTTCCCTTCCCCAGAAGTCTCCTCTGACGCTGCAGGTTGGGTTAGGGGCCTTTCTAAGGGGTCCTGGCAGGCTTCCTGGAGGAGACGCTGTGGAGGCCTTTTAACGACTGGGCAGAGCAGAGGGAGAGAGAGGGTCGGGGCACCAGGAGCTTCACATGGGAAGTCTCTGAGCTGGGCTTCTCCTTGGGAAGAGTGAGGGACGCGAGCCGGTTCCCTGGACTCCGAGGCCAGACTCACCCATATTTGCATGTTGTGTTTGGAGTCAATAAGCCAGGACACGTTGGGCGGCCCCTGAAGGATGAGCACTGCGCCGGGGTCTCCCGAGGGGCAGCTCAGCTCCACCTTCACTGTCACTGTCCGGGGCCTGAGGGGCAGGGAGAGGGATGGTAGTGTCCCAGAGACCCACCAAAGGGGGACCCGGACTGTGGGTGAAAGGGTGTGGGAATGGGACAGGGCCTACGTGAGAGGGCGGGCCTAGGTAGATGGGCGGGGCCTAGGTAGATGGGCGTGGTCTAGGTAGATGGGCGGGGCCTTGCAGGTGGGCGGGGTCTCTGCGCTTGGGGCCGGGCCGGCAGCCTTACCTGGCCTCTGGCCCAGGTAGGACTCTCAGGATATACGCCGCCTTGTGGCCGGCCACCCCTTCCAAACGGCAGCTCTGGACGGGACTCCCCGGAGCGCGGCTGCCACTCGAGTGTGCGGCCCATGTCCATGCGGGCTCCAGATTACAAGACGGCGGTGACTGGGGGCTGAGAACACCGGCACACCTGAGTCGGACGCTGAGCGACCTCACGCAGACCCCTCGCACCCACAACCCAAACAGGGGCTGCAGGAGGGAGACTCAGTGTCGGACCGGGGAGAAGGGGGGTCGGAATCTCCCAACTGCAGCACCCAGCTGTCATCTGTCAACAGAGGGTCCCAGGCGCAGCCGCTGCTGTTCTCAGGAAGCACCTACCCAGGCCCTGGATGACAGGGTGTCATCACTGGTTTGTCATTTCCACCCGTGACAGTTCCAAGAGCACAAGGTGGGTCTGGCTCTGCCCCAGAACCTGCCATGCCCAGCACAGGGCTTGGCCTGTAGTAGCTGCACAGTAAGTCAAAGAAAAGGGCCACCTCAGCGCTCAGAGAACCAGCTGCAGTGATTTTGTGTGGCTCAGTCTCCAACATGGAGGAGGAGCCTGGGAAGGGTCACTGCCCCTCGAGGAGCCTCAGTGGCCACATCTGGGGAATGGGCCCATAAGCTACTCCCCGGCTGCATCCCTGAGCTGATGGAGGCATCAGGCACTGACCTTGGTCTAGCCGAGGAGGATTCTCTGAGGATCGTTCAGCTGGGCCACCGGGGCCACAGGGCCCCTTGGCAGCTGCCCAGGTGACCAGCTCCTCCTGTGGTAGAGAAGGACGTCAGCGGTGTGCGGCTGACTCCTGAGGAGCCTTGGAGAATGACCAGTTCCGGGTTCTGGGGAAGCATGTGGAGGTTCAAGGCACAGTTCCTGGGCCTCAGGACACTCAGATCCAGCTGAGCACTGAGTCCAGAAGTTCTGGGCAGTCTGGAGCCCCCAGATTTAGATCTGCCCCCTCTCTGTGCCCATGGGCATCCCACTTGGTCTCCCACATCAAATGACATCTGTGGCTATGGTGTCCCCTGAGCCAGATCTGTGGACATGAGCCCTGCTGAGCCGATCGCGGACACCCTGAGTTAGCTTCACCCTCAGGTCTGTCTTGAGGCGGCTGTGCCCATGGGAAGGGAAGAAAGAAGAAATGGATGGATGGATGGGTGGATGAATGGATGGAGGGATGGATGGATGGATGGATGATGGATGGAGGGAGGGAGGGAGGGATGGATGGATGGATGGATGGGTAGATGGATTGAGGGATGGATGATGGGTGGATGGAGGGATGGATGATGGATGGATGGAGGGAGGGATGGATGGATGGATGGATGATGGATGGATGGAGGGATGGATGGATGGATGGATGGATGATGGATGGATGGAAGGATGGAGGGATGGATGGAGGGATGGATGGATGGGTGGATGGATGGATGGATGGATGGAGGATGGATGGATGGATGGAGGGATGGATGGATGGAGGTAGATGGATGGATGGATGGAGGGATGGAGGGAGGGAGGGATGATGATGGAGGGAGGGAGGGATGATGGATGGATGGATGGATGGAAGGATGGATGGATGGAGGGATGGATGGATGGATGGAGGGATGGATGGATGGATGGAGGGATGGATGGATGGATGGGTAGATGGATGGAGGGATGGATGGATGGGTGGATGGAGGGATGGATGATGGGTGGATGGATGGATGGATGATGGATGGATGGATGGATGGATGGATGGAGGGATGGATGGATGGATGGAGGGGATGGATGGATGGATGGGTAGATGGATGGATGGATGATGGGTGGATGGAGGGATGGATGATGGGTGGATGGAGGGATGGATGGATGGATGATGGATGGATGGAGGGATGGATAAATGGATGATGGATGGATGGAAGGATGGATGGATGGATGGAGGGATGGATGGATGGAGGGATGGATGGATGGGTGGGTGGATGGAGGATGGATGGATGGATGGAGGGATGGATGGATGGATGGAGGTATGATGGATGGATGGATGGAGGGATGGATGGATGGAGGGATGATGGATGGAGGGAGGGATGATGATGGATGGATGGATGGATAGATGGAAGCATGGAGGGATGGATGGATGGATGATGGATGGAGGGATGGATGGATGGAGGGATGGATGGATGGGTGGGTGGATGGAGGATGGATGGATGGATGGAGGTATGGATGGATGGATGGAGGTATGATGGATGGATGGATGGATGGAGGGATGGATGGATGGAGGGATGATGGATGGAGGGAGGGATGATGGATGGATGGATGGATGGATAGATGGAAGCATGGAAGGACGTATGGGTGATAGGACAGATGGATGGGATAATGGACGGATGATGCCTAATGGATCGATAGATGATGGATGGTGGATGGGCGGGTAGGTGATGGATGGACTGAAGGCAGACAGAAGTGGGCCATAGCCTGGCCGAAGCTCAGCACCTCAAGTTACAGAAAAGCAGAAAACAGGGAATATTTTCTTTAGTAAGACACAAAGGAACAAGATACGTCCCCTGGTGGGACCGGGATGGGAACAGCTCCAGGCCCTAACCACCTCCAACCCTGGCTCAGGGAGAGGCTGCGGGAAGCAATCAGGAAGACTTCCTGGTGGAGGTGGCCAGATAAAAGTGCTCTGAGTTCCATCTTCAAACCTGAGTTTTTTTTTTTTAATTTAAATGATTTGTTCATTGCAGCTGCTCTCACAAATCTGGCAAAGCATGGAGGCCATGATGTCTGAGTCACTCCTGCTTCCCGGCCCACAAGGCCTTGCTGGCACCTTTGGTGACCCCTGGCTCCTCCCTTGGCGTGGAAAGATTTCCAAAGGGAAATGACTTATCGCAGTGGCAAGAGGTCTGTGGAACGTCCTTGGGTCCCCCTCCTCCCACTGGACAGATGGGAACCTGAGGACATGAGTGAGGAGCAGGGAGGACGAGGACTGCTGGGCCCCCTGGCCCCACCTCTGTCTGGTGTGGACACTTGAGTTTGGGCCACACGTGGCAGTGCTCAGGGCTTACTCCTGGTCCTGCATTCTGGGGACCCCTTGGGAGAAGAGATGTGCTGCCAGGGGTCAAACCCGGGTCATCATGTGCAAGGCAAGCGTCCGGCCTGCTGCCCATCCCTCCAGCCCTGATGCAGACTCGACCCGAGAGCCTGCTGCCCTGGGGTCCAGCAGGGCCCTAGCGAGCCACAGAGACAGGCCACGGCACTGCGGCCAGGCCACTGAGCCACACGCACCGCGGCCAGCTGGAGCGGGACCCCTGGGGCATGCAGACGCAGGGAAGACAGACTTCGTCACACCGAGCACCAGGAGCACCTCTCGGGAACCAGGGCCTTCCTGTTCTGATGACTGGACGGTCAACTCCAGCTCAGACAAGTCCTGGGGAAACAGGGCAGAGACAAACAGACCATCAAGTGGCCGCTGGCTTTGCCCCAGAGGTCAGCCGCGGCTGCTCTCTCACTTCCGCTGCCTCCTCCCTGCAGGTCCAGGGCAGCCCTGACCTGCTGAAGGAATGAGGGGGTCAGTCCCAGGAAATCTACTGAGATTGGGGGAAAATTAGGAGGGGTCAGGGCGAGAGCTCAAGGGCTGGCTGAATCTCCTGAGAACTCTGGCCTCGGGGGCACCATCACTGTAAGGGGGGGAGCTCTGGTGACTCCCCAGCCCCACCAGGGAGGGGGAGACCCCCAACATGCCAGGAGCCTCTCCAGTAGCGGATCCAGGTATTTCCTGAGCATGTGTCGGAAGTCTGGAGAGGCGACGAGGTGCCCTGTGCCCTCCTCAGTCCCCAGCTTCCGGTATTCCTATTTCCTAAAATACTAAGATGCCTGTATTTTCATGGATCTGATGCCTTTGTTTTGATATATACGAATAGGGCCAGAGCGATAGCACAGCGGATAGGGCGTTTGCCTTGAACATGGCTGACCTGAGTCTGATCCCCGGCATCCCATATGGTCCTCCGAGCACCGCCAGGAGTAATTCCTGAGTGCAGAGTCAGGAGTAACCCCTGAGCATTGCTGGGTGTGACCCAAAAAAAAATACATAAATGTGTATATATATATATGGGGTTTGGGCCACATTCGCTGTGCTCAGGGCTTTCTCCTGGCTCAGTGCTCAGGGGACCATATGGGGCACAAGGATTAAACCTAGGTTGGCCACATGCGAGACAAGTGCCTTCGTCACTGAACTACATCTCTGGCTCTCGGGCCTCCATGAGAGCATATTTTTTGGGGGGTCACACCCGGCGATGCTCAGGGGTTACTCCTGGCTCTGCACTCAGGAATCACTCCTGGCGGTGTTCGGGGGACCCTATGGGATGCCAGGGATCAAACCTGGGTTGGCCGCGTCAAGGCAAATGCTCTACCCACTGTGCTATTGCTCCGGCCCCATTTTTTTTTTGCTTTTTTTAGGGTCACACCCGGCAATGCTCAGGGGTTTCTCCTGGCTCTGCACTCAGGAATTACTCCTGGCGGTGCTCGGGGACCATATGGGATGCCGGGGATCGAACCTGGGCCGGCACAAGCCGGCCACATGCAAGGCAAACACCCTACCCGCTGGGCTATCGCTCCAGCCCCAGCCCCATTTATTTATTTATTGGTGAGATCCTATTTATAGCTCATAAAAGAGTTAACATTTTATCTTATTTCAAACATTTTTTAAAAAATGTCTTGTGTTTGGGCTACACCTAGTGGTGCTCCAGGTCCTGTGCTCGGGATCACTCCCTGGAGGGCCACGATGGGGACAGCCGTGGCCCTGGGCGTGCTGAAGGCCTCAGTGATTAACACATTAGCCCCAAAAAGTAGATGCTAGCATTCCACCTAGGGAAACCAGGCCTGGAGTGTGTGTCTGTGCAGGGTGTGTGGGTGCACTGCGGGTCCTTCTCCCATGGTGCACAGAGAAGTTAGAACCAGGCCTGCCACGGGCGGCCCTCTACTGTACTAGCCAGAGGTGTTAGGGGGCCTCATCCAGTGATGCCCAGGAGTTACTTCTGGAAGTGGACGGGGGACTATGTGAGATGCCGGGGATCGAACCCGGGTTGCTGCGCCCCAAGGCAAACGCCCTCCCGATTGTCAGATGCAATTTCTGTGGTTGCTGGTTTGGGGGCCACACCCACTGGTACCAGGGACTATCCTCCTAGCTCTGTGCTCACAGTGGTGCTGGGGATGGACTCCAGGCCTCTCGCACACAGAGCCTGCTCCCAGCCCGCCACGCACCTCCCCAGCCTGCTGCTGTCTCTGTCCCTGCTTCTGTCCAGGAACTGGACCATGCCTCCCTCCCACCGCCTGCCTCTGTGCAGGAGGCAGCTCTCTGCGCCTGGGCCAGGAACGGCGAGGGGGAGAGCTGGCCCCCCGCTGAGCTCTGGACCCCACCTAGGACAAAGGCACCCAGAAAGCCAGGCTGGGGCCCCAGGGCTGGGCAGGCTCTGCACAGGGCCTGAGGCCCGCTCCCCGCGGCTATCAAACAAGGGAAACGGATATTTCAGGATGAGGACACCGTGGAAAGTTTTTGGGATTTCACTCCTGATTATCTCCTGGCCCTTCCCCAGCGGGTGTCACGAAGCCCTCTGGGCTACAGCTGCTGGAAAAATCTGCGCGAAACATTTCCGGACTCAATAATGACACCGTGCTGCCTCTTTGTTTGGGACTTTGCTCCTTAAAACAAACAAAAAACCAGCAAAGCATTGGTGAGTTCATTTTCCACAGTGCTCGCCTCCGCCACCCACTTTTGCATTTTAGCTACTTATTAAAGTTTGTTTTTACATAATTATTTCACTTGATCACTTCAATCCCGTTATTCATCGATTTGCTCGGCGGGCGCCAGTAACATTTCCATTGGACCCTATCACGTGCCAATGTAGCCCAATGGCATCTGGTTGATTCAGGAATATGGAGAGCCTTAAACCAAATTACATAATTATTTAATGCCACTTTATAGGAGAGTGACATGCTTTCAGTGTATGTTTGTACACACTGATGTTTTGGTTTTTGATCACAGTTTTCTTCTTTTTTATAGATTTAAGAAGTTTTATTTATTTATTTTTTTTATTTTGCTTTTTTTTGGGTCACACCCGGCACGGTGCTCAGGGGTTACTCCTGGTTCTTCACTCAGGAATTACTCCTGATGGTGCTCGGGGACCATATGGGATGCCGGGATCGAACCCAGGTTGGCTACTTGCAAGGCAAATGCCCTCCCCGCGCCGTGCCATCGCTCTGGCCCCCAGTTTTCTTTTTATCTGTGGGGCTGCAGCATGACCTCCTGTTCTTTTTTTTTAAATATTTGATTATGCCACCGTGAGATACACAGTTACAAAGATGTTCATATTTGGGTTTCGGTCATACAGTGTTCCAGCACCCATCCCTCCACAAGTGCCCATTTCCCACCCACCATCAATGTCCCCAATTCCTTCCCCCTCCCCCTAGCCTGCCTCTATGGCAGGTTCTTTATCTCCGCCCCCTCTTCTATTACACATTGTGGCTTGCAATACATACATCTAGATGACCTCCAGTTCTGAGCCATCTCTGGGCCCTTAATTAGAGTTTTCTTCCCCTCCCCTCCCTCCCCTCCCCCTCCCTTTCCCTTCCCCCCCCCCCTCCCCTCCCTCCTCTCCTTTCCGAGCTACACTAGGGCTTATTCCTAGCTCTGTGCTCAGGGCTCACTCCTGACAGGGTCTGGGGGACCTTAGGCTGCGGACTGAACCCGTGCTGGCCGTGTGCAAGGCGGGAGCCCTCCCCACTGTGCTATGGTTCCAAACTGGGGGTCCTCTCAACCCTGCTGCGTCCCCATCTGTCCCCAGTCCCTCGCCACCCAGTCCTAGAGGGAGGAACCTGGGGGCCCACACACGGCAGGGGGTCTATGAGTGAGAGATGTCTGGGGTCTCCAGCCACCCCAGACCCAGAGCACTGCACATGGCCGCCACAGGGAGCAGAGATGCCGTCTCCATTGGTCAGATCTCTAGCGCTGAGGGCACAGGTCTGCAGGCTGCTGGCGGGGGGATGGGGGGGGCTGGCCCTGCAGCTGGTGTGGAGACAGGATGGGGGCTTGGAACAGGGGCTTCTGCTCTCCCAGACCTTCTGGGGCTGTTAACCAGAAAAGCCCAGTCACGGTTTCCGCAGCATCACGGCCATCCCGGGCCTGACTCACCGCGCAGCCCCTCACACGCAGGCTGCTTCCCGCTCCCCCTCCCCAGAGCTAAGCAGGCGCCCCTGACACTTACACATGTTCCCCCCGCCCCCGCCCGCTGTCTGCTCAAGGCAACCTGGGAATCCTGGAAGCCCAGGGGCAGCCAGGCGGCCGGGAAGCCCCCCTACCCCGTCCCGCCTGCCCCCGCGGCCGGTGGGCGGGACACCACGTTGCTATTTTTGTCCTGTGTCCCCCACAGATGCCATTGTTGGCCCTTAGAGGGTGGCGGGAAGGGGATTTTGGTGAGGAGCCCTCAGCAGCAGTGGCCACTTATAGAAAGCCGCTTCCAGCAATTCTTCTAGAAGTGGAGCCATGGAGCTGCTGTACCCCCCACCCTCCTGGGGCCGGCCGCACCCCCAGCAGGATGGCGGGTGCAGGGTGGGGGTGGGGGGTCCCAGCCGGGCTGACTAATATTAAATGCTGGCTCTGTCATCAGTCCTGACCCCAGGCCATTTCTTCCCCACTTGGGGCCTCAGTTTCCTGATCTGGTAAATGGGTTCAATCATCAACCTGCTATTTCCCAGACCTGCGAGGATACAGCGAGGCCCCGGAGAGCAGGTGGGCCAGGACCCTGACTCCGTCCCATTCCTTCTGGGGCTCTCCTTGTCCACTTCTCGAGGGACACCGTGGCTTGGGGATAGATGGTGGGTGAGTTGGGCAGAGCTTTGCTGGAACCGGGACAGGCCTCTCTGGAATGCCCCCTCCGGCCTCCCATCTGCACAGGGGGCTCAGATGTGCTGCTTCCGTGTGGTCCCTGGCTTTCCGCCCTCCCCTGCGAGGCCCTAGTGTTGAGCATCTGTGGGTCGAGGTCTTCCAGAACACGCAGAGAGAGAGGCGCCGCCCTCCCAGCTGAGGTACACTCATATGAGGGGACAGTGCTGGGCATAGCTGGGGCTGTCCAGCAAGAGAGAAAGAAGGGACAGCTCTGTCCTCCAGCAGCGAGTGGAGGCGCAGACAGCCGACGAGCAAACACTCATAAGCAGCGTACGTCCTTCCTCTGTGCAGCTGACCAGACACCCTTCTTCTTCTGCTTCTTCTTCTTCCTTTCCTTTGCTTTTTGGGTCACACCTGCTCAGGGGTTTCTCCTGGCTCTGCACTCAGAATTCTCCTGGCGGTGCTCAGGGAACCATATGGGATGCCGAGGATTGAACCCGGGTCAGCCACATGCAAGGCAAACGCCCTCCCCTCTGTGCTATTGCTCCGCCCCTGTCCTTTTTACCTTCTATCACGCACTCATACATCTGTCCATCATCCATTTCTGTCTTCCTTCCCTTCATCGTCCGTCCTTCCTTCCATCCGTGTGTTCAGACTGGCCGTACGCTAAGCCCCGGCTGTGGCATTGAGCACAGACGCACCTTCCTACCCAGCCTGTTGGACCCCATCCCGCCCCCACATGTGAGGCTCCGGACCAGAGCCCTAGGAGGTGCCTTTCCTGCATCTGTGCTGGGGGGGGGCGAGGCCCTAAACACACAGAGCAGGCACTGACACAGAGGCACAGCCTTTACACAAGCAGAGCCCCCCAAGATGAGAGATGCAACTAGAAAGGGAGAGAGAGAGGCCCCACACTCTGGGGGCACCCCAGGACCCCCAGCCACCCTCCGCTTGCCTTTGAGCAGCCTCATCTGCCCCTCCATCTGGTCTCCAGGATGAGTCAGGGCAAGGCGTCTCAGTTCCCCAAGGTTGCCCAGAATGGGTGAATCAGCGGCTGGTCCGGCTCTGTTCTGGTCAGGACAGCCGGGAATCGCGGAGACACCAGGCCGGTTTCCCGTCTCTGCGGGTCAGGATGTGACCCTGGCCCCCTCCCGGAATCCAGGCTCCAGTCTGCCCTTCGGGGCCCAGAGATCAAGCCCCTGCCCAGTGGGCCCCGCTGTGGCCCAGCCTCCTGGCGAGCGCGCACCGCTGTCTGCCCCGTGCCCCAGAGCCCAGCTGCCGCCCACACAGGAAACCCGGGCTCGGGAGTGAGGAAGGCTGCGGAGCCGTCCCTGAGTCAGTGTGAAGCCAGCGGCAGCTGTCGGGAGGGTCGGGGCTGCAGGCCAGCTTGGCCCGGGGTTCCTGCCTCTAGCCCTTGGCCTATGCCGTCTGACCCTTGCCACTCTCGGGCACGCCCACACCCTGCCTCTCCCTCCTGATTTCATCACTTAGATCCCAGGGTGCTCAGCAGCCTGCTCCCACCCGCCGTGAATGGCTCCAGCTGGCCTTCTATGCCATCAGTGGCTGGCACAGGTGGGCATGAGCAGGCCTTTAGGGGAGCAGAGCCTGGGGCGGGGGCCATGGCTCAAGGGCTGCCAAGCACTGAGCCCCTGGTCTACCCCATGGACACGCAGAAGGGGGTGATGGGGAGCGGGGAGAGAGCGTGTGTGGGGACCATGTGTGCATGTCTGTGTGTAGATGT
The DNA here is from genome assembly GCA_021461705.1 of Cryptotis parvus. Lineage (NCBI taxonomy): Eukaryota > Metazoa > Chordata > Mammalia > Eulipotyphla > Soricidae > Cryptotis > Cryptotis parvus. Next base: position 8,703 of record JAJIBD010014507.1, on the reverse strand, counting down.
GTGTGCCCCCCGCATCTGACCAGCACTCTGTGGCACCCTCAGAAAAAGGATCATGGCCCCTACCTCGGCCCCCTGCCCTCCTGGACCATGGTGTTGCCAGTGGAAACCGGAGCAAAGGGGTCTGTGGGTGAGAGGAGAAGCGGCCCCAGAGCCACACTGCTGCTCCGGGTGCCTGAGATGGCACAGTCACGGCCACCCAGCAGCCCAGTTCGCTCCAAGCACCTTTGCCACGTTCCTGCCACACAGCTCACGGATACTGTCCAGGCCCTGGTGGCCACGAGCAAAAGCCAAGCTCAGTTCAAAGGCTGCTTAGCTCCCTAGCGGCGCAAGGTTCTAGAGACACGTGTGCATTCATTCCTGCATGCATTCATTCCTGCATGTGTTCAGTCCTGCATGCATGCATTCGTGTGTGCATTCATTCATTCATTCATTCACGTATTTAACAGAAACTGGAATATACTCATCCTGACCGGATTCTGATTTTTTTTCAGGAAGACACACACTAAGTAATGTGTGTCCAGGAGGCGGAGGGGGTGGGAAATGTGACTCAGAGGGGATGGAGTGTGCCTAGGGGAGCTGAGATGGGCCTCTCCAGCACTGCCATCCTGAGCACCAAACCTTTCGGGCCCTCCTACCAGGCTGAGTATTGCTGGAAGTAGCCCCTAGGGCCCCCTGATGATGGCTTGTGAGGGACCCCAAAATGTCGGGAGAGGGGCGGAGAAGGACCCCTGCGGGGAAGGTGCAATACGAGGGCTGGCCGGGAGGAGGGCAGCACCCCTGCTCCAGCCAGCCCCACCAACAGACCCCGCGGGAAAGCTCTGGGAGATGCCGAGGGTGCTGGGGACGGTGCCCAGCTCTGTCCTGTGGCCTGGGGATGTCCCCATTTCCCAGCCCTGGCCCAGGGCACTGCAGCTCTGCACACACAAACCTCCTAGACTGCATTGTAGCGTCCCTCCCCGTGCTCTAACTGCTCCCCTCAGGGCTGCCCTTCCAGCCGTGGCCTCCTCCAGGAAGCCTTACCACCCCCCAGAGCAAGCAGACACCCCCACCCCAGTGAGCCCCTGGGCCCTGGGCCCTGCCCATAGCCACACATCTGTCTCACATGGTCCATGTCTAAGGATAGGGGCTCCTTTCACTGCCTGGCCCAAAGCTGAGGGAGTGGTGTGGGGAGCCCACGGTCCAACCCAAAGATGGCCTCAAGATCTGAGCAGGCACAGTGAGCTGGTGGGGCCCCCTTGTTTTTCCTGACACCCCCAAGCTTGTACTAATGACAATAGTCACAAAACCGTGAAACCACCGCCCTGCGCTGGGCTATCTGCCACTCAGAGATTATCAAGGCCCACAGTCCTGGAGATAGGCAGGGTGGTGGGGAGCAAGCCCCCGATACTGGTGGTCTGGGCACCGTCTTATCACTGCACAAATGTTGGGCAGCGTGACAGTTTTGGGGGGTCAGCCACAGTTTCACCTTCAGCCGACTCCCCCACGTCACGGCCACAACCAGCTGGCAACCTCTGGAGTCCAGGAACCTGCGGCCGTGGCAGAGGCTCCTCTTCTCCAGGCCTGCCTCAGTTTCTCCCTCTGGAAGGGGGTAGTGACACTCTGCCCACTGGGAGATGGGAAACCCCCTTGTGGTCCAGCCCGGAGCTGGAGCAGCGCAATGCTGTGGTTACGCACCTCCATGGCGGCGGAGCCACCTGACTGACTCAGAGTGTGATAGGAACGCTCCGGCCAGGAGATTTCTCCAAGCCACGGCCCCCTCACGAGGCCAGCATCCCCGCCACGGCCCCCTCACAAGGCCAGCATCCCCCGCCACGGCCCCCTCACGAGGCCTGGCATGCCCTGAGAAGTAGTGAGTGCCCTCTCACTGCACGTGGGTAAGCCACCGCCAACCCCAGCCTTGCCCTCTCGCTCACTGGCCAAACCCATCCCTTCCCTCCTGGGTGACAGGAAGCCCCCCTGAGCTGCCCCTGGAATGTCAGCCCCTTGCAGCCCCACAATACCCTCAGTCCTGCTGCAGGGCCCCCAGGAAGCTCCCCACGCCCCCAGCCCCGTGCCCCACCAAGGGCCCGCAGCACTCACCCCGGAAATCCAGGAGGAGGGACGTGGGTTTCCAGAGACGCATTGGAGGCCTGGGCCACGCAGCCTTCAGACACTTGGCTCGTGACATAAGTCACCTCCCCTTCCTCGGGGTCCACGGGATGAAGGTCACAATGGACTGTTTCGCCGAGACCTGTTGGGAGGGTGCAGAGGGGACGAGGCAGGTGAGGCGAGGTGGTGGGCTGGCAACAACTCCCCCCCGTTTTCCCAGAGCTCCCTCCCTCCAGAGCCCCAGGCAGCAAGAATCAAACTGGCTGTCGGCAGGGGAGCCTCCTACACCGGAAGCAGTAACTCACTCCGGCGGGAGGGACCACCGAGGCTATACACTGAGGAGCCGGGCAGGGCCGAGAGCCACTGGGGCCTTGCTTTAGTCATGCCTGACCCCACAAGTGCTTTTGCTAATTTGGGGGTCACACCCAGCAATGGGATCACTCCTGGAGGGCTTGGGAACCATATGGGATGCCAGGGATCAAACTGGGGTCAGGCGCATGCAAGGCAAGCACCCCTACCTGCTGTACTATCCATCAGGCTCTGTTCTAGTTTAGTTTGAAATCACATTCAGCAGTGCTTGGGAGCTACTCCTGGCTCAGTGCTCAGGGATCACTCCAGTGCTGGGAGATGAAACCAGAGCACGTACTCAGCCTGCTGAGACAGCTTTCTGGGACCCAATTCCAAATATAAATGCTTTTTTTTTTCTTTTTAGGTCACACCTGGCAATGCTCGGGGGTTACTACTGGCTCTGCACTCAGGAGTTACTCCTAGCAGTGCTTGGGGGACCATATGGGGTCCCGGGCATAGAACCCAGGTCAGTTGTGTGAAAGGCAAATGCCCTCCCTGTTGTACTATCGCTCCGGCCCCCATGTAAGTGTTGTTTTATTGTTTGCTTTGGGGATCACACCGGCAGTGTTCAGGGACTACTCCTAGCTCTGTGCTCAGAGATTACTTCTGGGGGGGCTCAGGGGACCCTAGGAGGTACCAGAGATTGAACTTCGGGTCAGCTGCGTGCCAGGCAAGTGCCCTATCCTCTATCATCTCTTCAGCCCACCCGCCGTGTGAGTGTTTTTAAAGAGCATCTAGAACATGGGACACGCGTGCCCTTAAACAGTTTCCCTTGTTTATCTGATGCTGGAATTGAATAGCGCAGCGTGTGTGTTACTCATAGCCAGCTACCCTGTCTGTGCCCGGGTACAAGCCGTTCAGGAGGGCTGACCCCTAAGGAAGGTGAGTGTGAAGCGACAGGGGTCCGGAGGAGTGGGCCCTAGGGGGGCGCGTCTCCTGGCCCTCCACACCCCTGGACAGAGGGCAATGGCTTTGGGGGTGGCGGCAGAGGAGGCTGAGGAGGCCGGGGCCCAGCCGCCCGCCCGGAAACGCAGAGTCCTGAGGGAAGGGAATGGAATTTCACCCTGACCGGGCAAGGAGGAAGAGGAAATGGAGGCCCCTACACCTCGTCCTAAGGAATGTGCCGGGCTGGGGGCGGAGGGGCGGTGCTCCGGAGGAGGGAAGGACGACAGAGAAGGGGAGACTGCTTGGAAGTTTGTGTCTCCATCTTGTCGCGCTCACTTCCTGTTTTCCTGGAGATCAAAAGATGGGCGCGGAGGGTCCGGCCACACGTCCAGCCGACGCCAGCCCGGGACTCTGCTGACTGGCCTCCCCTGGCCTGTCCTGCCTGGCAGGACACAGGCCCCTGCGGTGGAGAAGGCTGACCACAGCGGCATTCTGTTGGGAGGGGAACAGGCCTCTAGCTACTGTAGGGGCATGCCCTGGCCAGGCTGGACAGCCGGGACCCCTAATGAGGGGCCATCCCAAAGGGCCTCAGGGCCGGGCCGCCACTGTGTTCAGGCCTATGGGGAAGGTTTGGCCACTTGGGCTTCAGTTTCTTCCCTCTGCACAGGAATCCACGTCCCCACATGTGCCGGGGATGGAGGCCCGCCATGATTCCCTCCTTACAACGCGCAGGAGTGGGCTGGTGAAGGGGTGCAGGGGCACCTGCGGTTGTGGGACCCCTAAGGGGGTCACGAGTGTTTCTGGCCAGCGCACTTGAGGGCTGGCCGGCATGCTAAGGTCCCCCTGCTTCCGCCCCCAGGGCCCCACCTGTCCCGTCCTCCCCATGGCCCTGAGCCCAAGCCCCTCCTTAGCAGATAGGAGGCAGGTCTAGAGGCGTGGGGGCACGGACTGGAGATGGAGGTGCCAGTGGACCAAGCTGGGTCTCAGCCCCTTCCCCACGCCAGGCTACAGGCCTCAGATCACACGGTGCCTTCCTCGGACTTTCCCTGACCCCCTCCCCAGACTTCCAGGGAACCCCAGTTCCTCCCGACTGCCGGGGGCCGCCCGGGGCCACCTCCTCCATGCCGTCAGCCAGCGGGAGAGGCCACAGGCCTGGCCATTATGTAATGATCAGATAACGGCCACGCTGGGAGATCAGATAAGAGGCCCATTTATTTTGGGGCGCTTTTCCGGATCCTGGCTGTCCCCGCCCCGCAGACGAGAATGGGGAGACAGAGGGAGTGTGACGCCCGGCCTGTCTCCCGGAGCCGGAGGCGGGTCCAGACACCGAAAACAATCTGCTGGCACCAAGGGCAACGCCGGCCTCCCGGGACCCGGAGGGTAGAGGAGGCCTCTGGGGCCTGGGTGACAGAATTCGAGGGAGGGACCCCATCACCTCCTTCGAGCACAGACACCCACAGGCCTCCCAAAGGGCCACCCTGTCACCTCGGGGGTCCACAGAGGACGGTGGTCGAGAGGAAGAGCAGGCCAGGCTCTGCCTCCCCCAGCACTGCCAGCCTTGAGCAAAAGCCTCACTTCACTCAGTCGCTATTTCCCTTCTGTGTGCTTGGTTTTGGAGGCCGACCCGAGATGCTCAGGGCTTACTCCTGGTGGTGCTTGGGGGCCGTGTGGGATGCTGGGGATCGAATCTGGGTCAGCTTTGTGCAGCCAGTGCCCTCCCACTGTGCTGTAGCTCTGGCACCTCAGTTTCCCCTTTTACAGCACCTGCAGCCCACCTGCAGTGGCCTTCATGCCTCCAGGGAGCCGGTACGGGCACTGCGGCGTGCGAGGTGCTGTAGAGACAGCGGCAACACGAGGCATGTGCCAGAGGAGGCCCAGCTGCGTGGGCCGTGCTGAGGATGGGTGCCCCACGCTGCGCCAGGGGCATGAGGCATTTGGGCGAACCCCGAGGGCATGTGGTGGCAGGGGCGGAGGTTCCGTTCGGCTGCGGGACCCCCTTCCAAGGCACTTTTCAGGCTGTCACCAGCCTCCTCTTGGCTCATTTTATTAGTGGGCCACTCTGGCTGTGCTTAAGGAACCATGTGGTGATGGGGATCAAACCCGGGGGTTCCCCACATGCAGCTGCACTCTGGCCACTGACCCTCCCTGGGGCTTTTTATTGCTTTTTGTCTTGTTTTGGCTGCCTGGGCCCATTTTACGGTTCACACAGCATCACAGACTCATGGGCTGGAGCAACAGCTCAGCAGGGAGGGCGCTTGACTTCACAGGAACAACCGGGTTTGACTCCTGGCACCCCACAGGGTCCCCAGGTGTGATCTCTGAGTACTTCCAGGTGGGGCCCAGGAAACTGAAACCAGATCTCCCAGCTTCCAACCCAAGTGCCACCGCAGGCATGGCCCCAGGGGAGCCTTTGCACCCTTTCCCCTGACACCTGCCATCCGCAGGGTCCAGCCACACTCTGCTCTGTGAAAGGAGCATGGTTGGGGCCAGGGAGCACTGGGGGGGCTGGAGCGCGGCTCTGCACGCAGAAGGCCTGAATCCCACACCCCAAGTCATGCCTGGGAACTGATTCCAGAGCCAAAAAACCAACAACACAGGGAGCTGACATAGGACCCAGGGTCTGGCCCCTGCTGCCTGCTCCCTGCGGGCCTCAGTGTCACCTGGAAAGCAGGTGGGCAGGCCCACACTGCCCGAGAGCCCCTCAGTCTCGGGGCGGGTCAGAGCAGCAGGCGTGGGGTCCCAGCGCCCAGCAGCCTCTGGCGGCGTGGGGCAGGTGCAGCAGCTGACAACCTTGTCCCGACAATTTACGCCCAGTCCAGGACACACGAGCCTCTCCTCAAGCTCATCCTGTTCCCTGGCTCTGCCAAGCCCGACCCCAGACCGTGGCAGGCTGGCCAGCTTCTATGCAGCCTTCCAAACCCCACTGCTAACAGTCTCGGCAGAATGGAGCCCTTCCTTCCTTCCTTCTTGGGGGGACGGCTCCTGCAGCGTACTAGAACACGCGCTGCCGGCAGCAGCACTTTCTTCCAGGACATGGAGCATGTGGGGACTGTGTGTCCCAAGCACGCGGCCCAGGTGCTCAGGCTGCTGCTGGCGCATTGGCGAACCTGCCTCGATCCTCCCCACCGCCGTGTCTCAGACGCTCTGAGTGTGCCGGGAATGGGGCAAGAGCAACAGGACTGCAGCTTCCACGCTCCACTGCAGGGTCTGTCTGCGGGGTCTCACAGGCAGGGCCGGGGGCAGGGAAGGCCCCACTGCCCGGGGCAAGGGTATTCTGGTCTCCGGTCCTCACCAGGGGCATCATGGCCTGGCGAGGCCCAGGGCCAGCTATCAGGGCAGCGGCAGTGATGGGCCTGCTTTCTTGGCCTCTGCAGAGGTTCTGTACCTGTAGCAGGCCCAGACAGGGTCTGAATAAATGTCTGGGGTCATCCTCTCCACCCACCCCTGCCCCGTCTGGGAGGAGAAGCCACTTCTGCCTCCAGGGTGGTCTGGTTGCTACCACACGGGAGCCCAGCATAGAATCTCCACGGCCCAGCCCTCCAAATCACAGGGTTTTGCTGGTTTGGGAGCATCCTGCCTGGAGCTGAGAGTAGGACCTGCCCCCTTCCTTGCCCCAGCCTCAGTTTTCTCATCTGTGAAATGAGTCTAGAGAAGGCACTGCCGCTGCACCCAGGACACAGGAGAGGGGCTCCCGCCGCATGCCCACTCCCCTCCTTCAGCCCTTTGAGCAGATGGACCGCGCCTGCCCACAGGATGCCTGCGGTGGCCTGCCTGAGACTGTCTCTCCCCTCTGCACCTCCTCTGTGGCACCATCCGGCTGGTCCGACCCCTGTGGCCCAGGCCCCGGGAAGCCCCCCCCCACTCACAGGGCTCCAGCCTTTCTCTGACAGCGAGCCGCTGCCCCGCAATGAAGCCTCTGAGAAGTGGAAGGTGTCTGGTTTGTTGGGTTTGTTTTGCTTTTGGGTCACACCCGGCAGTGCTGAGGGGTTTTATGCCTGGCTCTGTACTCAGGAATTACTCCTGGCAGTGCTTGGGGAATGGAACCTGAGTTGGCTGCATGCAAGACAAATGCCCTCCCCGCTGTGTTATCACTCTGGCCCCGGAGTGTCTGTAGTTTGGGCCACTCCCTGTGGTGCTCAGAGCTGACTCCTGGCTCTGTGCTCAGGGACCATCCCAGCAGGGCTCAGGGAGGGGTGCCAGCGACTGAATCAGGTCAGGACTGCATGCACGGCAAGAGCCTCACCCCCCCGTTCTATCTCAAAGGCCCAAGAAAAGCATATTCGTCATCACTGCCAGCACAGTGCCCCAGAGAGTTCCTGACCCACACCCCCAGGCTGGAAGGCTGGAAGCACAGGGCGAGCAGGGTGAGGGACCGGGGGGTCTGGGGTCCCAAACCAAGACTCTGCCCTTCAGCCCCGTCCTCCAGCAAATGTTCACCCCCTTCTCTAATCCCAGCACCCCACCCCAGGAAACCATCCAACCGAGAATACCCCCCAAATATACGGAAAAGTCTCAAAAATGTGCACCACGGTGACATTTCTGACTAAAATAGTCTTTTTTTCTGAGCCAAAACAGTCAGCGGTAGGGAGTTCACAAGGTGAATGGTGGCAGGTGCAGAGAGAGAGAACCTTCCGGAACTGCCGTGGGTGGCTATGGAGTCGACGTGACAACACAAAGCTTAGGGGCCTGAGGACATACAAATTCCCAGATATCAAACCCCTGCATTCAGTCTCCTAGAGCTCGGCTGTTGGGGCTGGAGCCACAGTGCAGTGGGTACGGCGCTGCCAACTTGGGCTCGATCTCCGGCACCCCCTATGGTCCCTCAAGTATGCCAGGAGTGAGTCCTGAGTGCAGAGGCAGGAGAAATCCCTGAGCATAGCGGGATGTAGCTCCCAAAACAAAATGAAAAAATCTCAGCTGCAGAAAGAGGACGGGGGTGAAGGCTCTTGTCTTGCATGTGGCTGAACCCAGATTCCCCCAACGTGGCTGGGTACTGTCCTGCCATCCTGAGCACCTCTGGGGTGGCCTCGGAGGTCCCTAGCACCACAGGGTGGAACCACGTCCTCAAGCCCTCGTGCTGAATCACTGGACCAACTGGCTGAGAATCACAGAGAAGCCTTGGGTGTCCTGAGCACGGCTTGGGAGACACCCCCGGTCGCAAAAAAATAAATAAATAAAATAAAATAAACTGAAGAAAAAGCAGTGAGCAACTTAGCACTAGCAAACTCCCTAGCGAAGGGCGAAGGCCTGGCATGGATATTTCCCCGTATCTGTGCAAAGAAGGCTGAAGAACACGAGCACCTCCCCAAATTTGTTCCGTAATAAAAAAAGAAAAAGATCAACATCGGTGCTAGAGAGACAGTGAAGCTGATAAAACACTTG
>JAJIBD010014506.1:0-26723 GCA_021461705.1 Cryptotis parvus | reverse complement strand
AGTTGGTATATTAACAGCGTTTTCCAAAAGAATAAAATACTCTGACAGTCATTCCTTCAGATGGAACAGTGCTAGAAATCAAACTTAGGACCTCATACATGTTAGCACCAAGCCACACCCCCAGCCCTTTGAGCAGGTCAGCTGTCAAAATAATGCTAATCAACAGTCCTTTTATGATGATGGAAGTGCAGAAGGTAAAAAGCACAATTTCAGATACAGCAAAAGTAATATGATTAAGGCTCAACAATTTTCCACCCAGCTTAAATGAAGTTCTGCTTATTTTTAAAATCTTAGTGTACTGTCATAGAACATTATTATTAAAATATAACAGTATTGCAAGCCACAGTGCCTAAAAGGAAAATAAGAGGGGGAGAGGTAGAAAGGGAGAGAAGAAAAGTGTCTGCAGGTGGGGTGGAAAGGGGTGGGCAGTAGGGAAACTGGGGTCACTGGTGGTGGGAAATGTGCATTGGTGAAGGGATAGATGTCGGAACATTGTATGACTGAAACTCGGTCATTAACAACTTTGTAAACTATCTCACAGTTATTGCATTAAAAACTCTTTGAAAAATAAAAGAAGAAGGAAAGAAAAATGTACTAACACTGTAATTTTTTTTATTTTTTATTTATTTATTTATTTTTTTTTTGCTTTTTGGGATCACATCTGGTGACACTCGGGTTACTCCTGGCTCTTGGCTCAGGAATTATTCCTGGTGGTGTTCAGGGGACCATGTGGGATGCCAGGGATCGAACCCAGGTTGACAGTGTGCAAGACCTTCTGGCTGTGCTATCTCTTTGGCCCTTGCAATTTGGTATAAAGAGTTTTTCTTCCAGAGTATGAGGTCTGTTTTTTTTTTTTTCTATAAACTTTTCAGTTTATAGAAAAGCCAAAGGGCATTTTTTTTTGATGAAAACTTAAATAGAAATGTAGGAAACTAAAGATAGAGATCTGTTTTCCTCTAAAGACAGATGAAAAACCATTAGTAAAATCAGCTAGGGGACCTAAATTGGACCTAGGTCCCCACACAAGAGGGCAAGAGACCCAGTTTGCTTCTCAGCACCACATGGCCCCGAGCACACCAGGTCTCGCTTCTCATTATCCCAGTGGTGGCCCCGTAACAGATAAATTGAGTCATGCTTTGTATGCAGGAACCCAGATTTACTTCCAGTATCACATGATCCCATGTGCACCACTCTGAATGGCCTCAGAGCACAGAGCCAGGAGTAGCATCTGAGTAGGTGTGACCTTAAAACAATCAGCCAGATTTTTTGTAGTTGACTTTTTTTTTTTTAATTGCTTTTTTGGGTCACACCCAGCAGCGCTCAGGGGTTACTCCTGGCTCTGCGCTCAGGGGTTACTTCCTGGCGGTGCTGGGGGACCATATGGGATGCCGGGGATCTAACCTGGGCTGGCACAGGCCGCCGCGCATCCAGGCGCAAACGGCCTACTCGCTGGGCTATCGCTCCAGCCCCATGTAGTTGACTTTCATTTAAACTTTTTTTTTTTGTGTGTAGACATGAAATATGTCCATTAAAAAATAATCTTAATGGGGCAGGAGGCGATAGCCCAGCGGGTAGGGCGCTGCCTTGCACGTGACCGGCCCATGCCGGCCTGGGTTCAATCCCTGGCATCCCACATGGTCCCCTGAGCACTGCCAGGAGTATACCTTTAAGATTATTTCACTACATCAGGAGAGAGGAACAATATAAGTAAGAATTGACAAATGCCGACCCAAAAGGATTCTATTTGTTATAACTTAGAGAACCAAAGCCCTGGAGAGAAATGAAAGCATATATCCAAGTTGTATCACAGTCTTACTAGAATTGTTTCTAATTAATTGCTCCGTTCTCTTAAAATGATACACACATGTCTATCTTTGTCTTACAGGTACACTCTGGAAATGATCAAAATAGTACCACATAATGAAAGTGCATGGAACTATTTGAAAGGGTAAAGTTGGTTTTGCTTGTTTTCTGTTAAAATAATCAGCCTGGTTATATGCATCATAGAATATTTTCCATAACTGGATTTCAAAAGAATATATATTAAAGAGTTCTCCTTTTTGGTGACTGTGAATTAAGGCCAGAATTTTGGTATTACAGAAGTGAGGTGGGGCGGAGCGACAGCATTGTGGGTTTGCCTTGCACGCAGCCAACCTGGGTTCAATCCCAGGTATACCATTTGGTCCCCCAAGTACCGTGAGGAGTAATTCCTGAGTGCAGAGCCAGGAGTAACTCCTGAGCATCGCTGGGAGTGACCCAAAAGAGCCCCTCCCCCAAAAAAATGATTAGAAAGAAACAGAAAACTGGAAGAGCCAACACTGTTGTAGACAAGAATGAGTTTACTAAAGTGAGTGGGGCAGAGGGAGGCTGACACTGGTGGAAGGATGGAGTTGGAACATTGTGAGCCTGAACTGGCATTAACAGCCTTATAAATCTCTCTAAAATAAAAATACTTAAAATTTTTAAGTTAGGAGAGAGATGCAGAGACAGAGAGAGAGAAAGAGAGGAAACTGGGGTACCTGCTATTAAGGCAGCATGGGGGGGTGGCGGGAGGGGGGGGTACATTGGTGGTGGAAATGGGGCACTGGTGGAGGGGATGGGTGCTGGAATACCGTATTGCCAAGAACCAATTATGAACACCTTTGTAATTGTATGTCTCACGGTGGTATAATAAAAAAATTTTTAAAAAATTTAAGTTAAAATATCAGAAGTATTGATGCTAACACCCAGTTACTGTGCTCTCTATCTTTACCTCTCAAGCATATACCAGCAGTGTTTATAAGGTGATACCAGCAGTTTTTATAATAGTCTATGGATAAACAGTAATAGAATTTGAATCGTATTTATGAGCCCTAGAGATTTCTTTACTGCTCTTACTCATTAAGCTGAAAAGTTTCACTTATTTGATCACTGGCATAACCTGACTTGTGGAACTTCAGAAGCTCAAGTAGCACAGAGTCCAGAATTCAGTCACACTTGGAGATGGCTGTGCTGGGCTGCAGTCAGTGAGGAAGATGCTTGCCTTGTTTGCGGCTGACCCAGCTTGAATCCTCAGATCCCCTTATCATCCCCCAGTTCCTGCCCGGAGAAAGCCCTGAGCACCCTGGGTATGACCCCCAAAACAAAACGAAACAAAAATTAAGAAATGTATCAGAGGTTTGGGGTCTCTAATATCTGGCATGCCTATAGGGATGAGGAGACATTTTAAGAAATCTGTGTTTTCCTTCTCTTTAATTTCAAACAGGTTAATTTTTGCTTTAACTGTACATACTCTGCAGTTTGAACTATGGAATGGCGCTTTTAGACTTCATTATCTTTTTACTTATTTTAGTACACTTAAATAAATGGGATAAAATACTTACGTAATTGAAATGTGTATTTAATTCATTCTCATTCAGAGCAAATCTCTTTTCTTGCTTGTATTACAGAGGTGCTTTCTTTTGATCTTTTGTTCTCAGAGTAGATTCTTGTGTTTTGTTTTAGGATTTTGCAAGATTTTGGTCTTTCCAAATATCCCAATTTATTAAATCAGCTACTTGATCTACAACCAAGTCACAGTTCCCCTACTTAATTGCCTTTCTTGTGGATATCTATGAAGACATGCTAGAAAACCAATGTGACAACAAGGAAGACATTCTTAATAAAGCCCTAGAGGTAAGCACTCGTGGCACTCGGTGCTTTTCTATTTTGCTGTAGTAGAATTAGGTCTGCTCGGTGCCACTAATTCATCTCTCTTTCCAACACAGTGAAATGGGAGCCCACTGCTTAGTACCAGCATTGCTAGAAGGGAAAGGCTTTATTGCAGTCCTGAGTGCAAGGAAGGAAGGGACAGTGCTCAGATCTGCATAATTATCCTCACTGTTTCAGAAAATATATAGATTGAAGGAGGGACTTGAAACATCTGCCTATTGCTTGAAAAGCAGGTGGGGTCTGGAGTAGTATAGTACAGTGGGTAGGGTATTTGCTTGCACCCGGATGACCGGCTTCAATTCCCAGAACTCTCTATGGTCCCCTGAGCACCGCTCCCCTGGCCCTAAAAACAAGAAAAAAAAAGAAAAAACAGGAGGTAGATTTATGGTTAAACAGGCTGAGGGCCCGAGGTATCTTGACATGATCTGTTTGCTTGGATATTGATGTTTTCTCTGCATTCCTTCTCAAACAATTTGTGACAGGTCTTAGATTCTTAATCCTGACCATGCTTAAGGGAAGTAACCGCTGGGCTATAAGGCCAGTCCAGGTCTTAGATTCTTGACCTTTTTTAAAGACTTGGGCTCTCTTGTATGGTCAAAGTTCTGACCAGAGCTAGAGTTCTTTCAGCTTTTAAAGGTAAAAGGCAAGTAGGATAGCATGTAAAGGCGGGGTGGTTGAGTGAATTTCTGCTGATTATTCTTTCCTGAAAAACAGTAGTATCAGGTGGGAGATGATTCCAAAATGCTGGAGCACACACTTTGCATACAAGAGCCCCAGGTTTCATCCCTGGTACCTCCTAGTTCCCTAAGCTGAATATATCCCTCCCCAAGAACTGAATAGTGTCCCTTCCCAAAGAACAAGCAGAGTAGGGGTTTACCATAGTTACTATTTATGAATAGCATTTCCTGCAAGCAGTAGGACAGTTCCTTTTAATTTATGAATGTTAGGTTGTCTGTCCTTTCAGATTTATTGTTTCAAGTCTTACCAGAAAGGGCTGGAGATACAGTACCGTTGGGGAGTTGCTGGGGTCCCCGACAGTATCAGAACAGAAGTTCTCTTCTCCTCCGAGGCCACCCAGGGAATGGATGAAAACTCACGAGTCCGGTGCAATTCCAAAAAGGCTTTTAATAGTACAAAAGCTCTATCACCACAATCCAATAAAATGAAAGAACTCTAGCTCTGGTCAGAACTTAGACCATACAAGAGAGCCCAAGTCTCCCACCAAAGAGAGAGAGAATCTCACCGGAGAGGAGTCCACCCAAAAGAAGAAGGGAAGGTGCCTCAAGTCAGTCCCCTTATATACACCAAAGTAATCCTGTTGACAGGGAGGGTCCTGTCAACAAAGAACCCTAAACATTTCTAGATAGTAGAAGAGGGTAGAAGGGCGGTGCCACACCCTATTATAGTTATAAACAAAGGTTATAAACAAAGACTGAGAACTAATCCCTTCTTCTGAGATTATCTCTTATGTAAAACATTGGAGAGAGAGATCTGGTATAAAGTAATACATCTTAATTTCATGGGCTTAATGTAATCTAGGTGGTACCCACAAGGTCCTTCTTATTTATTATCTGCACCAGAGTGATTCTGAGTATCTTGTTCTCCGTATACTGAAAGGGTCACGCTCACCTGATTGAGGGCAAACTAGTATGATCCTTTCTATAATCTTAAAAGATAGTCTCAATGTAGCCAGGGTGGCAGTCTCCTGGTAAATTTTAACTGTCCCACACTGGGTGCAGTGGGTATAAAGAGGAACTGTGCCCAATTTAGATAACATAGAAGTCTTAGTAGATGTATAATAAGTCAGAAGTTATTCAGAGTCAAGTTGACTTCTGTAAGTGCTACACCCTCTATGAGTGTTTACATAGAAGAAAGATCTCATTAGAATGAACCTTGGCTTAAGAACATGTAAATAGAATAAGCTGTGAGCAGAGCTCCCAAGCTAGCTAAGCCTGTCATCCAACACAGTACAGCAGATAAGGCACTTGCCTTGCATTTAGCCGACTCAGGTTTCATCCCCATATCACATGTGGTCCCCTGAGCACAGAGGAATAAGGCTAAGCTCAGCTAGATATGGTCCAAAAGATTAAAAAACAAAACGGTAACTACCTTCAAGAGTTACCAGAAGCCAATGCAGGGCCTCCAGCTGTGAAGGACAAAACCTACATCCCTAGTAAACATACTATGTGACTATAGTAGTATGTTCCGTTTGACCCATAGCCTCAGTTAATGTGGTTTGGACACAAAAGGATTTAACATTTGAATGACACATTTTCTTAAGTTCTTGTTTTGTTTTCATTTTTAGTTATGTGAAATTCTAGCAAAAGAAAAGGACACTATAAGAAAGGAATATTGGAGATATATTGGAAGATCCCTTCAAAGCAAACACAGCACAGAAAACGAGCCTCCAACAGACATACAGCAATAATATCATCCAGAAGAATTTGATGGGATGCTTTTATTTTTTTAAAAGACTAATGCAAGGGTTTAAAACTAGGGTGATCATTGCCTTTGTGGTATAAAACATGAGTTACAGAAGTAATTGCTTTTTAACAAGAACTAAGATGCTCCTTGGATGCTGCTGCTGTTCAGACTAGTTCTATGGAATTCGATTTTTTTTCAAAGCAAAGTAGTTCAGGGGAGTGGGGTGGTGGGAGGGAGAAAATCAGAAAGTCCCATGAAGATCATTGTAGTCTTGTCAACATGTATTCTAATTCCTTAGTGTCACCTTCTCCCTAAACGGTATATGCATCAAGACTTGCAGCAATAATGATCAAAGGTAACTTGTATGGATGTGAGGTCCCTGATTTGGGCTTGAGTCAGCAGCGAATGCGTTTGTTACATTAGAGCTGCTATGCCACACTCACAGTATCTTGCTATCACTGTAACCAACTAATGCCAAAAGAATGATTTTGTAATAAAATTACAGCTGTGTCCTAAAACATTGTCAGTCTTTTTTCTGAAATAGCATGTAACTTTGTATAAAGAGTATTCATTGTTTCAGCTTAGAAAAGCAGTTTAGGAAGAAAATACTGGTATAAAGCTATAGAGACCAGGGAGTTTTTATAGAGAAAATGATTTGGCAGCAGCACCATTGCCTTATGTGTGAAAATGCTTATTTAGGCTGTTCATGATTTTTTTATTTTTTTTTTTTTTTGGGGGGGTCACACCCAGCGATGCTCAGGGGATGTTGCTGGATCTGCACTCAGGAATTACTCCTGGCAGTGTTCGGGGACCATATGGGAAGCTGGGCATTGAACCCGGCTTGCCACGTGCAAGGCAGATGCCCTACCTGCTGTACTATTGCTCCAGCCCTATGATTATTGTTTTGAAGTTTTTTTTTAATGCACTGATTCTAACTTAAGTGGGTTAAAAAAATGGTTATTCTTAAATTGGTTCATTCTTGACCGCAGCAACAGTACCCACTACAGGCAAGATGCACAGCCTACAGAATAATATTTGATTTCCTAGAAATACATCCCTCACCCATACTATGAACCTGAATCATCAGGTTGCCTGCTGTTGCTTGTGCCAAGGTCAGGAAACTCCTGAAGAGAAAGCCAGCTCAGGACTTTTGCTCCACTTCCCCATACATCCTACAGGCTCTGCTGTTCTCCTGAAGGCTTAGTTTAGTGCACATGATTGGAAGAATTGAAATATATCTTAATTGGGGCCGAGCGATAGCCTGGCTGGTAGGGCGTTGCCTTGCAAGCAGCCGGCCCATGCCGGCCCGGGTTCGATCCCCGCATCCCATATGGTCCCCTGAGCACCGCCAGGAGTAATATTCCTGAGTGCAGAGCCAGGAGTAGCCCCTGAGCATCGCCGGGTGTGACCCAAAAAGAAAAAAAAAAAAAAAAAAAGAAATATATCTTAACTGCAGGGGCCGGAGCGATAGCCCAGTGGGTAGGGCATTTGCCTTGCACACGGCCGGCCCATGCCGGCCCAGGTTCAATCCCCAGCATCCCATTTGGTCCCCCAAGCACCGCCAGGAGTAATTCCTGAGTGCAGAGCCAAGAGAAACCCCTGAGCATCACCAGGTGTGACCCAAAAATTAAAAAAAAAAAAAAAAAACATATATGTGTGTGTGTGTGTATAAGATATATATATATATATATATATATATATATATATATATATATATATATATATATATCTTAACTGCAAAGGAATCAGAAATGTTTATAGCTTCACAACCTCTATGGTTTTGTAAGACATCTTAGTGTTGAGCAAGCTAGTTGCTGTACCTCCACATAGTTAAATCTCAATAAGTAATATTCCAGTGTTCAAAAAATCAATGCAGGTTCTGGAGAAATAGTTAAATGGCTTACAGCACCTGCCTTGCAAGTATATTGTTATGAGTTTAAACCTCTTCTGTCCCACGTGTGCTATCCCTGGTTCTAAGAACTCTCTGAATCTGTCAGCTGTAGTGTCTGTCATTCTTGGCACTGCAGTCAGTTTTTTTATTTCACTACAACCACCAGAAAAAGGAGTAAAAACCTGGCAAGCATTACAATAAATACAGTAAGTGCCGTGGCCAAGTTGTGTGACCACTTGTAAGCATGTGTGTGAGCAATGCGGCAACTCCTCATCAGTGCCATAGCCACGACTTAGCCCCATCAACTAAGCACAGCTAAACGAGGTGCAAATTGGAGCATACCCAGTTATGCTCAGCGGTCACTCCTGGCAGTGCTCAAGGGACTATATGGGATGCCAGGGATTGAACCTGGGTTGGTCACATGCAAGGCAAATACCCTACTCACTGTACTACCACTTCAGCCCCAGGAAGATGAGAAGTTCTAGTAAGGTAGCATTTACCCCACAAACTATCATCATCACTGTCAGAATTGATGGGCTTCAGGGCCAGAGCAACAGCGGTAAAGCACTTTGAACACACTAATCCAGGTTTGATCTCCACAATCAATATAGTCTTGGAGCCCACCAGGAGTGACCCCTGACTTTAGAGCCAGGGGTAAGGGCCCGAGCAGTGTCAAATGTGGCCCCAGAAAAACAAAAAAACAAACTTTTTTTTTTTTTTTCGGTTTTTGGGTCATACCCGGCTACTCTCAAGGGTTACTCCTGGCTGTTCGCTCAGGAATTACTCCTGGTGTAGCTCAGGGACCATATGGGATGCGTGCAAGGCAAACGCCCCTACCCACTGTGCTATCGCTCCAGCCCCAGAAAACAAACTATTGATGGGCTGCAGGTTTGCTAAGTCAATGAAGTTCCTGGGACAGGAGAGATAGTAGAGAAGGTTGGGCATTTTGCCTTGCATGCGGCTACCCGGTTTCACTCCCCAGCATCCCAAATGGTCCCCAAGGTACCATCAGGAGGGATTCCTGAATGCAAAGTCAGAAGTACCCACTGACCATTGACCATCGTCAGATATGACCCCAAAAAACAAAACAAAACCAAAAAAAAAAAAGCTTTTAAAGTTAACAGTTTAGGGGTTGCATGGACCTGACCACTTTGCATGTTAATTAGTTTCTACCTGAAATTTAAATTGCTTTTTTTTTCTTTTTTGGGTCACACCCGGTGATGCTCAGGGGTTACTCCTGGCTCTGCACTCAGGAATTACTCCTGGCAGTGCTCGGTGGACCATATGGGATGCCGGGGATCGAACCCGGGCTGGCCTCATGCAAGGAAACGCCCTACCCGCTGGACTATTGCTCCGACCCTAAATTGCATTCTTGTTTTTGTTGCTGATAATGTTCAGGGGTTGTTCCTGGTTCCGGACTCAAGAATTTCTTCTCACAGGACCAAATGGGGTGCCAAGGATAGAACCAGGTCCACTTCGTGCATGGCAAGTGCCCTTCCTGCTACACTATCTCCAGCCCCCTGTGCTGCATTCATTTATCAGATATATTTCTTAGTGAGCATGGAATCTGATGAGAATGATTGAAATGCTTAGTGACCGTAGTCTCGTAATCCTAAATAGGGACCTTCTAATGACTACTATATTGGTCCAATTCAAGGAGGATCTGTGAAAATTCCACTAGTTCAAAATTATTTACCTAATGACATCACTCTGTGCTATTTACACTGTTACTGCAAAATAGATGTTGGAAAACTGCTGTTATCTTAGCACAAATCAAGATAGCAGACTTAGTAGTTCTTGTATTCCTCACTGCCGTACATCCACTGAAGAATGTCCTTGAAGAACTGAAGAACCAGTGATGATGTATTTTATTCATACTCTAAAACCCAGGAAGTAGCTTAGCGATCTAGCACATGCCTTATGAGGTTTGATTCCTGATGCCAAAAAACTAAACTAAGCCAAAATCAAAACAAAACAATACTCTTCAATACTGTGTGATTGTGTAGAAATAGGCATAAAGCATATGGTTCTGGTTGTCTTAAAAACAGTTGTACAACTGTACGTTATATGCCAAGCAGACTACTTTTCATGGAATACTATTTTTACTTGAAAAAACAACTGAGGGCCGGAGCGATAGCCCAGCGGGTAGGGCGTTTGCCCTGCCGCCGGCCTCTGCCGGCCTGGGTTCGATCCCGGCATCCCATATGGTCCCCGAGCACCGCCAGGAGTAATTCCTGAGTGCAGAGCCAGGAGTAGCCCCTGAGCATTGCCGGTGTGACCCAAAAAGGCAAAAAAAAAAAAAAAAAAACTAATAAGTTACGATGACTCACAACTGGATGGCTCACATACAAGATCTCAAAAATGAAGTAAGTTCACTTCAAGGAAAACAACTGAAATATAAAATTTGAGCTTTCAAAAGAGATCTCCATAACTCCAAGCAAGCGTGACCTACAGACAGTAGTAGAGGGTCAGGGGCACTTTGGGGGAGGGAGCATGGTAACTTTGTACATCAATGCCACAACTTTTAACACAATTGTAGCCATATTACATAAAACTATAATAAGGGGCTGGAGCGATAGTCCAGCGGGTAGGACTTTTGCCTTGCATGCGGCCGGCCTGTGCCGGTCAGGGTTTGATCCTCAGCATCCCATATGGTCCCCAAGCACCGCCAGGAGTAATTCCTGAGTGCAGAGCCAGGAGTAACCCCTGAGCATTGCCGGTGTGACCCAAAAAGCAAAAAAAAAAAAAAAAAAAAACTATAATAAAAAATTGGATGTGCAGGGCTGGAGCGATAGTCCAGCGGGTGGGCATTTGCCTTGCACTCGGCCTACCCGGGTTCAATCCCTGGCCTCCCATATCATCCCCTGAGCACTGCCAGGAGTAATTCTTGAGTGCAGACAGAGTAACCCCTGAGCATCGCCAGGTGTGACCCAAGAAGCAAATAATAAATAAATAAATAAATAAATAATTGAATGTGTGTTATATGCCCTAGAGGTTAGCCAGCTTTTCAAGCTAAAATGTTCACTCTTCAGCTTTTCCTCTCTGGAGAAACAAGTGTTCTCTCTTGAACATGTCTTTTTTCTGTATATTACTCTAAGTAATTTTTCTCTTAATAAAACCTTTATTGGGCTGGAGTGATAGAAGGGTGTTTGCCTTGCCTTGCATGTGGCTGTCCAGGTTTGATCCCGCCACCCCATATGGTCCCCAAGCTCCGCCAGGAGTAATTCCTGAGTGCAGAGCCAGAAGTATCCCCTAAGCATCGCCAGGTGTGACCCAAAAAGAAAAAAATCTTATTTCCAATTTTTTTTTTTTTGGATCATACCCGGAAATGCTCAGGGGTTTCTCCTGACTCTGCACTCAGGAACTACTCCTGGCGGTGCTCAGGGGACCATATGGGATGCCGGGAATCGAACCTGGGCGGGCAAGGGCCGGCCGCGTGCAAGCAAAACGCCCTGCCCGCTGGACTATCACTCTGGCCCCCAATTTTTTTTTTAAATAAAAATCCGGCAGATTTTTATTTTATTTATTTTTTATTTTTATTTTTATTTTATTTTTTTTTATTTTTATTTTATTTTATTTTTTTATTTTTATTTTATTTATTTTTTAAATAAAAATCTGAGAAGACTCTCAGACATGGGGCAGAGCTGCTACTTGCTCTCCCTGTGCCCAGCCGCTCATGAGGCGCCCGGGAGGCATGGTGGGTTCTAGCCCTGGCCTGCCACACCAGCAGAGCCTCACAACAAGCCAGACGACCCCCACCCCCCCACCCCTACTCCTTGGGGCCCGCCATTTTCCTCATCCGGACTTCCCTCTCATCACAACTCCACCCAGCAGACCAGACTATCACAGCCCGGATCATCGACACCACCCTGCAGCAGTTTTATTTCAATCCGGCCCAGGTATGCTGAACCAGAGACACTCAGACATAGGGGCAGAGCTGCTACTTTGCTACTTGCTCTCCCTGTGCCCAGTTGCTCATGAGGCGCCTGGGAGGCATGGTGGGTTCTAGCCCTGGCCTGCCACCCCAGCAGAGCCTCACAACAAGCCAGACGACCCCCCACACACACACACAAACACTCCTTGGGGCCCGCCATTTTCCTCATCCGGACTTCCCTCTCATCATAACTCCACCCAGCAGACCAGACTATCACAGCCCAGCTTGCGAGGCCACTAGCGGCCACGCGGTTCATCAATAAATGCTTTATTTAGAGGTGACTACAACAGTATGCCACCCGAACGGCAAGCCTGGCAAGCTGCTTGTGTAGTATTTGATATGCCAAATACCAGTAACATTTATATTAGGTCATTCCCATGACCTAATATAATGGTTTGAGGCTCTTTATGTTCCTGGAGCAAGCGGATGTCTTTGGGTTCTCCTAGCATGAGACAGGACATATGGAGATATTACTGGTGCCCGCTCTAGCAAATAGATGATTAACGGGAAGAGTGTGATAGTGATAGAAAAATCTGGCATTTTTCAAATCATCTCATGATGTTGTATTTCAAGTGGCTAAAATCTGTTCAACATATGACTGGCTAAAAAAATATGGGACATATACCTAATGGAATCCTACTCGGTCATAAGAAAAGGTAAATTCGTTGGTACGTGGATGGAGCAGTTGAGTATCATGCTGAGCTAAATGAGTCAGATGGAGAGGGACAGTCTCAATGATCTCACTCATAGGCAGAAACATAGTAGGGGAATAACCAATGCCAACAGGAATAGAAACGAAGATCAGGAAAACTGGCCCTTAAAGGGATCGTGCCACTGAGGGTGTATGGGAGAGGTGGGATAAGTCAGGGAAGGGACCACCATGACAATGTTAGAGGGGAGACTCTGGATCAGAACTAGGCACTGAAGGGAGGTAAAGTGACATGGATGATACCTCTAATCAGTACTGTGAACCACAGTGCCTGAGAGGGGATGGGGAGAATAAAAAGGGAAAAAGAAAAGCCATAGAGGCTGTCTGGGATGAGAGAGAAGCCAAAGACATTGGTGAAAGGAAGTGGACATTGGTGAAGGGATTAGTGTTGGAAAACTGTAAACCTGAACTCAATCATGAATAACTTTGTAATAATTTACAGTGATTCAATAAAAATTTAAATAGCATCTGTTCAAATTACAAGATGGGAGGGCCTGAGCGATAGCCCAGCAGGTAGGGTGTTTGCCTTGCACGTGGCCGGCCCATGCTGGCCAGGGTTCGATCCCCGCATCCCATATGGTTCCCCGAGCACCGCCAGGAGTAATTCCTGAGTGCAGAGCCAGGAGAAACCTCTGAGCATTGCAGGGTGTGACCCAAAAAGCAAAAAAAATAAATAAATAAATAAATAAATTTAAAAAAATTACAAGATGGGACACATTGGATGACAGGCCCTACTGAGCTCTAGGCTCTGGGTTACATTTAGTTTATGTGAAGATCTATTCCCTGCCTTTAGGGAACCGCTGGAGCAGACATAATGGGAACTTGGGCAGAATTGGATAATTGGATTGATTTCATAATTTTATACGGCAATAATATCCTTATTATGAATCTTGCTCCAGTTCAGTACTCTTCCTACTCCCATGGGTCCCCACGAAGTAAATATTCCAATAGTACTTGGCCACATTGGATCAACCATAATGTAATCAGTTCTACTTCAAAGAGACGTGCTGGTGTGATTCTGGGCAAACTGACGTGTCTCTGATTCTAAAAAGTAATGCCAAAATGAATTATTCTGACAAATTTTGGACCTTAGTGGGAACTAGAGTCTGGAATCAAGTGGCTATATATTAATGGTAAGAAGTATTAATGCCATTCGCTACAAATTACATTCTGAAGTGCTTTCTGGTTCAGAGATGCAGCCCCTCCAGCTCTGCTGGGGAAATTATATCTCAAGGAGTCAGCTCTGGCATTTGTGAATTTTGAGCTAAAGGGTCCACCTGAAGATCTGCATTTCAATATGGTCATTTACCTGGCTTCCTCTCTGGGTAGCCTAGCCCACAATGGGCTGGGCTGGAAGGTTTGGACAGGCTTCTATCTAAAAAAATAAAGCTGAAGAAAGGAGAAGGGGCTTTTTAGCCATTTTGGCTCCTTTTCTTCTTCTCTGCCTCCTCTCTCTTCTCCGTCCTTTTTCCTATTGGGTCTTAGCAGGTGGTAGCAGCCATCTTGGCCTAGGATTCTAAACCTACATGTGGCAGGGGGCCCAGCTAGGAACCTAAAGCTGGGGTTTTCCTATTGTTGAATTATATACCAAAATAAGTGTGAGTAAAGCCTTTTGAAACTCTGCTGGATGCTCACGTCTTTCTCTGTACAGCAGCCACTGATCCCCTAGGAAAGAAGGGGATTCCTATACCCAGCTCCCGAATTTTGTCAGGAAACCCAGCAATCTCCGACAGGACACCACAGAAGGTTTATTAATAGGGTTGCTGAGGTTGCAGATTCCAATCTTTGAGAAACTGCTCTTCAAATTTTTATACAGGGGCTAGAGTGATAGCCCAGCAGGGAGTGCATTTGCCTTACATGCAGCCAACTTGGGTTCGATCCCCAGCATCCCATATGGTTCCCCAAGCACCACCAGTAGTGAGAACCAGGAGTAATGCCTGAGCATCACCGCTCAGGTGTGACCCTCCAAAAAAAAACCAAAAAAAGTTTTTTGATACAGTAACAACGAAGAATATATCTTCCAAAAAACTGTTGATATAGTCCCTTTCTAAATGTCTGTCTGTCTGTATGTGTGTGTGGATTATTTTCATGTTTAAAATTAAAAAAAAATAAATAAAATTAGAGCACATTGAAGCAAATTGAACACAGTAAATATGAGAATATAGATTTATTAAATCTAAGTTTGGAAATTTGCACACACAAAAATGTGAAAGCTAGTTTTTTTTTTTTTTTTTTGGGTCACAGCCGGCAATACTCAGGAGTTTCTTCTGGCTCTGCACTCAGGAATTACTCCTGGCGGTGCTCGGGGGACCATATGGGATGCCGGGATCGAACCCGGGCTGGCATGGGCCCCGTGCAAAGCAAAAACGCCCTACCCACTGGGCTAGCGCTTCGACACTTTTTTTTTTTTTTGTGAAAGCTAGTTTTTAACTTCTTTGCAATGCTATTTGGCTCTCCTGGGTCCCATCCAAAACCTGGACAAAAGCCAACTTTCTCAAGTCTTTATTATATTTGGAGTCAGATCTATGATGTCCCCAAGGTTCATAAACACATATGAGATTGCTTTACCTCCCCCCCCATCTCTTCCCTTTATTCCTGGCACTTCATTGCTCCCCCACCCGCCGGCTCTTGCTGGTGTGGTGTTGTTTTGTTGGGGTGGGGGGGCACATGACTGTCATCAGGACTTATTCCTGGCTTTGTATTCAGGGTTCACTCCAGGGAGGACTGGGGGACCATTTGTGGTATTTGGAATTGAACCCTGGTAGGCTACATGCAAGGCAAATATCTTTGGTCCATCCCTAGGACTTTTTATTTATTTATTTATTTATTTGTTTGTTTGTTTATGTATTTATTTATTTTTGCTTTTTGGGTCACACCCGGCAATGCTCAGGGGTTACTCCTGGCTCTGCACTCAGGAATTACTCCTGGCAGTGCTCGGGGACCATATGGGATGCCGGGGATTGAACCCCGGACGGCATGAGCTGGCCGCGTGCAAGACAAACGCCCTATCCGCTGGGCTATCGCTCTGGCCCTGTTGCAGGACTCCTTTAAGGGCCGCTGCATTTGGCTCAAAACATTAGCACACTAAAGGGCCTAGGTGAGGTGCAGGGAGGGATTACCTAAGGACATTTAACACTCCCTGCTTTCCATAACAATGGGAGGAAGGTCTGAGTTGCAGGGGTATAAACTAGCCGGTTTTCACTCTCGCGTGCTTCTTTGGGGGCTGTTGCTCGCTGTGAGCGGTCGCCCTGCTTGGAAGTTTTCTTCTCCTTTCACAAAGTTTTTACATGTGGTGGTCGCCATCTTGGCCTACACGTGGCTGGGGTTCTAGCCTGGAATCCTAAGCATCGGGTTTTTCCTTTTGCTGATTTGTATGCCTGAACCTGTGATAAGTAAAGCCTTTTAAAACTGCATCGGATTCCTGAGTTTTCATCCGTTCCTCGCCGGCTTTGGAGGTAGAAGGGAACTCGCTTCCCGGCACTGTCGGGGACTCCGCGGAGCGCCCGACATGGCCCCATCCCTAGGACTTTTAATTTAAGTTCTTTGACCAGAAAACTCCCTTTCTCTGATGAGAAATTGCTGCTTCCAATTAGACCTCAGCAACAGAAAACAGAAAGCAATGGGATTTGTCTCTGCTCTCTTGGAGCCTTAGCTCCCCTGGGCAGAACAAAAGAAAAGAGTTGTCCTTCAGAGTTTCTGCTCCTTCAGTTTGCTGTGCCAGTCGCTTTGCTATAACCTTTGCCACAGTGTATAGTGGCTGGAATGCAACCTAATAAAAAAAATGACATAAAGGGGCAGAAAGAAAGAAAAAGTTTTTTTCACTTCTCTGAGTTTTAGGAGTTCCCTTTTCAAAATAAGAGCCAGACCAAAAAATTTGTGCAGCTCTCTCTCTCTTCTCTCTCTCTCTCTTCTCTCTCTCTCTCTGCCTTTACACACACACACACACACACACACACACACACACAAACACACACACACATACACACTCTCTCTCATTCCAGAATCAGGCTGTGCTGAGTTATGACCTGAGGATACTGGCAGAGAAAAAGAGAGAACCATCATTATTGGCACTTGAGTCTGGCATTCTTTGATCCAGCTCACGAAATTCAGCATTTGGAGATCTCAAATTGTGATGTGAGTTACATTCAGGTTTTTTATTTTTTGCTTTTTTTGGGGTCACACTTGGCAATGCTCAGGGGTTTCTCCTGGCTCTGCACTCAGGAATTACTCCTGGCGGTGCTCGGGGGACCATATGGGATGCCAGGGATCGAACCCGGCGCGTGCAAGGCAAATACCCTACCCGCTGAACTATTGCTCCAGCCCCTCCATTCAGATTTTATAATGGTGTTTGGTGGGAAAATTTATATGTGTTTACTCCATCTTACCAGGAATCAGGGCTTCCTGTCTTTCTAGAAATATCTCCCTTATTTGCTCTTTTGGGAAAGGAAATGGGGGATCAATAGTTTTTTTTTATTGTCTTTGAAAAATCTCCCCTCAAACCATGGTTTGATTTTATCTCTCAGTAGTCCACTCCTGAGCTCTGAGAAAACTTGCCTTCTTCTGAGTAACTGATATTCTGGGAAAGAGGCATCCTGAGACAGCGCCACCTCTTTTTAACTTCTCTCTCAGCAGTTCAGAGCGGTCATATAGGGGTAGGCCACTTGTCTTGCATGCAGCTTACCTGGGGGTGATTCCTGGTCCCGCTGCACTGCCAGGAGTGATCCCTAAGCATAGAACCAGGAGTAAGGAGTAGCCCTGAAACACCTCCAGGTAGGACCCACAAAAATAAATAACTTCTCCCAGGTTTTTTCTCACAGAAAAGGTCGCGCCATATAGCCACAAGCTTTCCTGTATGTCTTCTCCATGCCTGGAGTTGTGTTGTGCTTTATGTACTGAGAAAACTTTCTTGTAAGCATCTTCATCTTCTTCCACTGGGTAAAGTTATAGTCCAGGACATCCCGTTCTGTGACGTGTTTAACATGTACTTTTGCGTTAGCTTCTCGAGTCATAACCAGGAAATCATTTGGGACTGTGAGGGATAGACAAGCCTTCATCCATGGCTCCTTTCAGGACCCCTAAAATTTTGTTTCCAGTAGTAGTAGTTCTGGCAAGTCTTGCATCCAAATAGCAGGTGAAGGCACCAGGTTGTCCATCAATGTTTTCCACATTGTATTCATTTCAGTGACCTCCATTGGCCTTGATAAACCTTGTCCATGGCAAGTCTTTTGAGAAGCCTGAGGGCCAACAGCAAGGTAATACAATAAGCTGCAACATATTTGTCAGGCCAGCCTACACACCATACTTTGGAAGCTCATAAGCAAAAATAAATATAGTACACCAAAATACAAGATACATTAATCAACAGAGATGCCACTTGTCATGATGCCATGCTTTTATAGGAGATACGGACAACCTGGAAACCTCCCCCATTCCTGCCCCCAAAAGCAAGCAAACAGGGGCAGAGCAATAGCCCAGCGGGTAGGGTAGTTGCATTGCACGCTTCTGCCAGCCCTGGTTCAATCCTCGGCATCCCATATGGTCCCCTGAGCACCGCCAGGAGTGATTCCTGAGTGCAGAGCCAGGAGTAACCCCTGAGTGTGGCCGGTGTAACACAAAAAGCAAAAAAAAAAAAAAAAAAAAAGCAAGCAAACAAAATATACCAATAATACAACCCCCAAATTCTCATGCTTGAAATTTTTCACATTGAAATTGTTTTCTTTTTCATTCTTTTAAATTATATATGATCATTAATGGATTTTTTTCATACTACTAAGTGACCTATCTCAAACACATGTCATTTATTGATACTAGACTTATTGATACCAGCTATAATGCATTAATATGGATGTATGATGAGAGGTAGCGACATATAACCTGTGTAATACATATATGTGTTAATTATATAAACATGAAGAAGCATATTAAAGAAGGAAATTTCAGGGGGCCGAGCAATAGCACAGGGTAGGGTGTTTGCCTTGCACAGGTTTGACCCCGGCATCCCATATGGTTCCCCAAGCACCGTCAGGAGTAATTCCTGAAGGCACAGCCAGGAGTAACCCCTGAGCATCACTGGGTGTGACCCCCCAAAAAAAGGGAAAATTTCAGGACTGGAAAAACAGTACAGTGGATAGGGCATTTGCCTTTCATATGCTGGTGCTATTCAGGTTTGATCCAGCATTCCGTATGTTCATATGACCTGCATATGAAACACCTCAAGCATGGCCAGGGAGTGATTCCTGAGTGCAGAGCCAGGAGTAACTCATGACCATCACGGAGTGGGACCCAAAAAAATATTTTGGGGGACTGGAGTGATAGCACAGCGGGAGGGCATTTGCCTTGCACACAGCCCACCCAAGTTTGATTCCTGGCATCCCATATGGTCACCCAAGCACTGCCAGGAGTAATCGCCAGGTGTGACCCCAAAATAAAATGAAATAAAATAAAAATAAAATAAAATACACAATCTTTTGGGACGCCCCTGTGCCGTGTGGTTGGGTCACTGCCAGTGACAGCCACTGACTGTGAATGCCTGACAGCTCACTGCTCTGGCAGGCAGTGCAGTGCTGCTCCAGCAAGGAGGTGGGGTTTGTGGAGGAAGGCACGACCCACCTGTTGGTTCTGAGTGAGCATGTCCTCCAGACCTTTGGGCTGTCAGCCCTAACCCTGGCGTTACCACACTTCTGTTTTGGGACCACATCAAGCAGTGTGCTGGGATTCACTCCCTGGCTCCTGAGCTCAGGAATTACACCTGGTTTGTCTGAGGGACCATAGGGAGTAGGTGGATGTCTGGGATCCAATCACTGGCAAGTCACGTGCAAGACAGGTGTCTTAACCCCACCTACTATCTCTCTGGAAAACTTCACTTCAATTTTTTTTTTTTTGCTTATTTTTCTGGGTCACACCCAGCAATGCTCAGGGGTTACTCCTGGCTGTGCACCCAGGAATTAGTCCTGGCGGTGCTTGGGGGACCATATAGGATGCCAGGGAATCAAACTCGGGTCTGCCACATGCAAGGCAGATGCCCTACCCACTGGAGTATTGCTCTGGCCCCCAAACTACACTTCTAATTCAAACGAAGAAAAGATTGACTATTAGATTACCTCACCTTCAGTGCTACAACCTTTTCCCTTTTCCCCCCTAAATACAAACCCCTCTGAGGTCCTACAGCTTCCAGCCCCCTTCTCAGCATTTGACTATTGCTCAAGTCCTTGCTTTTGAATCCTAGAAAGTGAGGGGCCAGAGAGATACTACAGTTAGTAAGGTGATTTCCTGGCATGGACTGACCCAGATCCCGTAGAGATACTACAGTTAGTAAGATGATATCCTAGCATGAACTGACCCAGATTACGGAGAGATACTACAGTTAGTAAAGGTGATTTCCTGGCATGGACTGACCCAGATTCTGGAGAGATACTACAGTTAGTAAAGGTGATTTCCTGGCATGGATTGACCCAGATTCTGGAGAGATACTACAGTTAGTAAGGTGATTTGCTTGCATGGACTGACTCGAATTCCATCTCTGACACTCCATATGAATCCCCAAGCACCAAGCAACAACAGGAGGGTAACCTAAATACAGAACAGGAGTTAAGTCTTAGGCACAGTCAGGTGTACCCCACGCCCATCTCGCCTCCCCTCCCCACACACACACACAAAAAGGACGTAAATTCAGTTTTCCTGCTCTGAGCTAAGTTTACCAGAGGTTTTTGCTTGCAGCAGCACCAGCAGCAGTGGAAGGTCTCGTTAGAGGACAAATTTTAGTTGTCTCTGCGTTGTGGGATGATGTTGAAAACTGACATTTTTCACAATTATCCTAAAGATGCGAAGCATCTAGCTTTAACTGCTCTTAAGAAACCTCTGCTTTACAAATAACGGAAACTGGAGGGTCTGGGCCTTACTACGCCTCTACTCTGTACCCCGCCTCCGGGTGGAAGTCTGGACTAAAGCAATACAGCGGGCCGAGCGATAGTTCAGCGGGTTGGGCGTTTGCCTTCACACGTCCCACAGGACTTCGATCACGGCATCTAATTCCAGGAGTAATCCTTGAGCATTGTTGGGTGTGACCCAAAAGCAATAAAATAAAATAAAATAATAAATGCCTCCCGGGAGGCATGGCGGGTTCTAGCCCTGGCCTGCCACCCCAGCAGAGCCTCACAACAAGTCTGACGACACCCCCTACTCCATGGGGCCCGCCATTTTCCACATCCAGACTTCCCTCGTCCACAACTCCACCCAGCAGACCAGACTATCACAGCCCGGCTCATCCACACCCACCCTGCAGCAGTTTTTTTTTCAATCTGGCCCAGGTATGCTGAACCAGAGACACTCAGACATGGGGTAGAGCTGCTACTTGCTCTCCCTGTGCCCAGCCGGCTCATAAGGCGCCCGGGAGGCATGGCAGGTTCTAGCCCCTGGCCTGCCACCCCAGCAGAATCTCACAACAAGCCAGACCACCCTCCCCTACTCCATGGGGCCCGCCATTTTCCACATCTGGACTTCCCTCTCGTCACAACTCCACCCAGCAGACTAGACTATCACAGCCCGGGCTCACGCAGCCGCTAGCGGCCGCAGCGGTTCATCAATAAATGCTTTATTTAGAGGTGACTACAAGAGTATGCCACCCGAACGGCAAGCCTGGCAAGCTGCTCATGTAGTATTTGATATGCCAAATGCCAGTAATATTTATATTGGGTCATTCCCATGACCTAATATAATGGTTTGGGGCTCTTTATGTTCCTGGAGCAAGCGGATGTCTTGGGTTCTCCTAGCATGAGCCAGGACATATGGAGATATTACTGGTGCCCGCTCTAGCAAATAGATGATTAACGGGAAGATAGTGATATTGATAGTGATAGTGAAAATAGTAAAAATAAAATAAAATAAAAAGTAAAAATAAAATAAAAATAAAATAAAATAAAATAAAATAAAATAAAAATAAAATAAAATAAAATAAAATAAAGCAAAGCAATATAGCAGCTCAACACCCTGAATGGGAGATTGGTGGCAAATCCCATCCCCCACCCAGCCGTGCGCTGGCAGCAGCGGAGGGCGGCACGGCGGGAGACGGGCACCAGGGGGCAGCGTCGCGCTCGTCCCGCTCGGGGTCGTTTCCGGCCGCGCCGGCGCAGGAGGCTGTGCTGCCTGGCTGGGCCCAGGTAGGCGCTTGGGACTAGGGCCGTGCCGAGGCCGGGAGAGGCGGCGGGAAAGTGGGGTCCGGGCGGGCAGGCGGCCTCGGCGACCCCTGGGCTGCGCGGCGTCCGGAGGGCGGCCAGCGCGCGTGTCTGGCAGGTGTGGACGGCGCCCGGGGCCGTCGCAGGCTCCGCCCTGGTCCCGCGTGTGCGCTAACGCGGGCCTGTCGGGCGGCTGCAATCGCGCCCTCGCCGTCAGCCAGTGCTTCGGGCCGGTCTGTGTCCCGGTCCCCCTCGTGGGCAGAGCCCCTGCGGCGGAGAGGGCGGCCGCCGCAGTCTTTCAGATCGTTGTATTAGGGCCTCGATGATGGCAAAGTGGGTCGCAGAGGGCGACACGAATGCGGTTCTTCCTGGTTATACACTAGTCTGCACGTTGATGCAATCTGTTTTATTTACCTCTTTTTTAGTAAACTCTGATAGCCCCCTGCTCCCTGTTTTTCTGTCCTTTGTGTCAAAACGATATCTGGATTTCTCCCACCCTCCTTGTTTCCTTCACTGGCTGGAGGTTCTCTGTATTTTTAGCTTGTTTCTGAACAGGAAAGCGCATTCCATCATACTCTGGACGCCCTACTCAGAAATATGCCATTTAGGGGGGTGAAGAGATAGAACAGTGCTTGCTTTGCATGCACCCGGGTTCGATCCTCAGCATCCCATATAGTCCCAGTCTTTAGGAGTAAGTTCTCAGACAGGAGGCTACTTGCTTAGACTTGGGTGCGTGGCAAGGAACAGATTAGTGGAGCCGGGTGATAGATTTGACTGGAGATGTAGTGAGGGATTGGTTGACTTAGCGTTTAGGGGAGGAAGAAATCAGTTAACTTGTTTTGAGATGTGAGCAAGTTGGAGCTTATAGTACCCCCTTATCTACATCAGTGATCTCGGAAACATCAGCGTTCATTCAAGTCAACTGGACGACTTGTTAAGACATGTTTCAGTGCTCACTTTGAGAGTCAGTGATTTGGCAGGTCCTTACTCCAGAATCTGCACTTCTCATAAGTAAGTGGTGCTGCTGCTCCAGTCCAGGGACAACAGCTTGGCAACTACAAGCACAGACTGTTGGGGAGTGGTTACTTGTCGAGAGACAGAATAGGACCACAAGAAGCCTCAAGGAACTTCCACCATACATATATTTTATTTCTTTTTAGAAAGATATTTAAAGCATGTGATGCACTGTTTGTCGACCAAACCTGCATGGGTGCCCATAGTCTTAATTTTGAGTTTTTTCTGTGCTTGAAACATTTCAGGAAAGAAAAGATCCTTTTGTTGCATGGAGAATGGATTTGGCAGAGAAAAAAGAAGTAGGCTGCAGACATTGGCTGAAGACGCCCAGACAGGGGCAGGACTTGGCCCATTACTGCCTATGAACATTTGTGACATGTGATTGAA
The DNA here is from genome assembly GCA_021461705.1 of Cryptotis parvus. Classification (NCBI taxonomy): domain Eukaryota; kingdom Metazoa; phylum Chordata; class Mammalia; order Eulipotyphla; family Soricidae; genus Cryptotis; species Cryptotis parvus. The sequence continues at coordinate 3,504 of JAJIBD010014506.1, read as the reverse complement.
TGATACTTTTTAAAAATTTTTTAATTTTTTAATTTTTTTAATTTTTTCTGTATCACTGTATCACTGTCTTCCCATTCATCATCGATTTGCTCGAGCGGGCACCAGTAACATCTCCATATGTCCTGTCTCATGCAAGTAGAGCCCAAGGGCACCTGCTTGCTCCAGGAACATAAAGAACCTCAAACCATTCCACCAGGTCATGGGAATGAGGTCTATAATTGTTACTGGTATTTGGCATATCAAATACCACACAGGTAGCTTGCCAGGCTCTGCCATGTGGGTAGCATACTCTTGTAGTCATCTCTAAATCCAGCATTTATTGATAAACCTTGCAGCTGCAAGTGGCAGCACGAGCCGGGCTGTGATATGTTGGTCTGCTGGGTGGAGTTCTGACCAGGGGGAAGTCTGGATGTGGAAAATGGAGGCCCTCATGGAGTGGGGGGTCATCTGGCTTGTTGTGAGGCTCTGCTGGAGTGGCAGGTAGGGGCTAGAACCCGCCTTCCCTCCCGGGTGCCTTGTGAGCGGCTGGGCACAGGGGAAAGCCAGTAGCAGCTCTGCCCCATGTCTGTGAGTCTCTGGATCAGCATACCTGAGCCGAATTTAAAAAAGATTGCTGCAGGGTGGATCTCCATGAGCCGGGCTGTGATAGGCTGGTCTGCTGGGTGGAGTTCTGACGGGGGGGAAGTCCGGATGTGGAAAATGGAGGCCCCTCATGGAGTGGGGCGTCATTTGGCCTGTTGTGAGGCTCTGCTGGGTTGGCGAGCCAGGGCTAGAACCCGCCATCCCCTCCCGGCGCCCGTGAGTGGCTGGGCCCAGGGAGAGCCAGCAGCAGCTCTGCCCCCATGTCTGGGGCAGAAAAAAAGTCTTTCTATTTTTTTTTTTTATTTTTATTTCTTTTTGCTTTTTTTGGGTCACACCCGCAATGCTCAGGTGTTACTCCTGGACTCTTTGCTCAGGAATTACTCCTGGCAGTGCTTGGGGGACCATATGGGATGCCGGAATCGAACCCCGGTCTGCCGAGTGCAAGGCAAACACCCTACCGCTGTGCTATTGCTCCGGCCCCATGATGCTTTTTTTTTTTAAAAAAAAAATTGAATCACCTTGAGATATACAGTTACAAAGTTGTTCATTATTAAATTTCAGTCATACAGCGTTTCAACACCACTCACCACTGCACATGTCCTGCCTCCAGTGTCCCCAGTTTCCCCCCCGAGCCCCCTCCTGCACCACCCCTCAATCCTGCCTCTACGGTAGACACTCTTCTTTCTTGGTTTCTTATTTTCCTTTTTAGGCACTGTGGTTTTTTTTTTTATTTTTATTTATTTATTTTTTTTAAATATTTTATTACACCGCCATGTGATATACAATTACAAAGATGTTCATGTTTGGGTTTCCGTCATACAGTGTTCCAGCACCCATCCCTCCACCAGTGCCCATTTCCCACCACCAATGTCCCCAACTTCCCTCCCCCCCCCCAGCCCGCCTCTATGGCAAATTCTTTATCTCTTCTCTTACACATTGTGGATTGCAATACATACATTCAGAGATCATCATGTATATCTTTTTCCTATATTCAATGCTCAGTTCTAGACTGGTATTATCATTTTTGACAAATATTAGCACACTGTTCTCTTCTCTGTCCTACCCAACCACTGATTCCCACATGTTTGTGGAAGATTCCACCTTTTTTTTTTTTTATTGAAAGATGCTATGTAGAGCCCCGGCTCTACAGTGTTCTAACACGCACCCTCCGCCCAAACCCATCTCCCATCACCAATGTCCCCACCTCCCTCCCCGCTCCCGCACCCCCAACCACTTGGCGGAGTTCTGCATGTCATTTCTCCTCCTCCCTATATCTCCCTCCCAACAAACCTTCCTGCTCCTCGCTGACTGCAATGCACCAAAAGACACCACTGTTTCACTACTTTAGTGGACCGCAAGGCCGCAAGCTTGAACTGGCTTTGCTCTGTTGATCTGGTCTGAGGCCATTTCGCGGCGTCCGGACAGCAAAAATGGTGGCTAGTGTGGTGGGCGAGTCTCATCCGGCTGCTTCCGGGACCCCTCAGAGGCGACGGGCCCCACTCCCAAAACCCATCTGCCCTCCTCGGGGTTCCATGGTCAGCTAGGCCCGGCGCAAGCCGAAGCGCCAGCCTCCCCAGCCTTCCGTGAGGCCCTGTGCTGGCCCGTGGGCAGCTCGCCGGCAGGGACCACCAGGCCCGACAAGATGGAGGGGGAAGGGACGACCACGCCTCCATCTCTTAGGCACTGTGGTTTAAGCATGATTTTTTTTTTTTCTCTCACTCTCTCTTTTCAAATACTAGAGGAAAATCAAATGAGTATTATTTTGCACTTGAAAACTATATGAAATTCAAGTTTCAGTGGAGTTTTGTTGGAACACAGTCACATTCACTTGGCCTTGGTCTTCTCCAGGGACGGCTGAGACAGCGGCAATATGTAATAGCTCACTGCTTTTCACTGCTAACTTCATGTGCAGCCTTTTGTTCTGTAAACCAAATTACATACTATTTGAAAAGTATTATTTTGCTGGTCCCTGACCTAAGGTCTAAGTTGAAAGATGCTTGCTTACTTTCAGAATTGTTCAAAAGATGGCAGTTGCTGCCTTTGAGAGCACCTTTTAAAGTCTAGGGATAATCACCTCGGGGGTCCCGGAAGCAGCCGGATGAGACTCGCCCACCACACTAGCCGCCACCTTCGCTGTCCGGACGCTGACCATGAGGCCCCTAAGTCTAAGCGGCCGTGCGGTCCACCAAACTAGTGGAAACAGTTATGTCCTTTAATGTACTGCATTCTATGATGTGTAGGAAAGTTAGGCGGGAGGGAGAGATAGGAGAGAAAAGACATACAGAACCCGCCAAGCAATTGAGGTGTGGGAGGGGGAGGGAGGTGGGGACATCGGTGATGGGAGATGGGTTCGGGTGGAGGGATGGGTGTTGGAACACTGTAGAACCAAAAACTCTACATGAGCATCTTGCAATTGTATGTCTAAAAGTGGTGTAATAAAATTTGGGGGAAAAAAAGAAAAAAGAGGAAAAAATAAAAAAAAGAAAGAAAAGAAAAAAGAGGAAAAAAAATTAAAATAAAGTCTAGGAATAACTTAGTGGCTTAAAGACGCTGTTTTGGCGGCAAAAGGTTGTAGCTTCAAGTATGTACTACCACCAGTCTTGCCCCCAAGTGTGTGATCTATCCCCTTGCAGCAAAGCAAGTTCCAGCCATGTGTGTGTGAACACAAGGAAAGGGCTGTAACCCCCCAGTGAGCACAACCGAAAATGAGTAACACTGTGCCGGGAAGTGCAGCCCTTATTGGTAGGCAGAGTGGAAGAGGGCTCGAAGTGCGGCTGGAGCAGTGCAGCCCCGATTGGCCTTCACAGCGCCCTGCAGCCCAATTGGTGAGCTCCAAGGGCGTCAATTTGAAATGTGTGAGCGCCACAGCCCCGCCGTGCAGATGACCCCTTGTGATCACAACAGCACCAAGTGAAAGGAAGA
>JAJIBD010014505.1:0-10668 GCA_021461705.1 Cryptotis parvus | reverse complement strand
CTCTTCCTCCAGCCCCACTACCTTTCTTTCCCTGTGGCCTTCAAAGTCTCCTCTGTGAGTTCCACATGCAGTAGACTCCCACTTTGTACTTCTCTCCTCTCTCCCTCCCTCCCCTCCTTCCCTTCCCTTCCTCTCCACTTTCCTTCTCCTTCCCTTCCCTTCATTTCTTCTTTCTTCCCTTCCTCCCTCCCTCCCTTCTCTGTACCTGGCTGCACTCAGGGATTACTCCTGGCTATGCATTCAGAGACGATGCTTGGAAGGCTCAGGGAACCATAGGGAATGCACCTTACCCATTGTTCTGTCTCCCTGGTGTGGTGCTGTTTGTTTCTTTTTGTTTTTTGGGCCACACATGGCAGTGCTTGGCGTTACTCCTGGCTCTGCACTCAGAATTTACTCCTGGGGCGGAGCGATAGCACAGTGGGTAGGGTATTGCCTTGCATGTGGCCAACCCGGTTCGATCCCCGGCATTCCATATGGTCCCCCAAGCACTGTCAGGGGTAATTCCTGAGCAAAGAGCCAGGAGTAACCCCTGAGCATTGCCAGTGTGACCTAAAAAGCAAAAAGAAAAAAAGAAAAAAAAAATTACTCCTGGTGGTGCTCAGAGGACCGTATAGGATGCCAGGAATTGAACCCAGGTCGGCTGTGTGCAAGTGCCCTCCCCACTGTGCTCTCGCTCCGGCCCTATGCCGTGTGTGTTTTCTTTCTTTTTTTTTTTTTGGTGGGTCACACCCGGCAATGCTCAGAGGTTTCTCCTGGCTCTGCACTCAGGGAATTACTCCTGGCGGTGCTCGGGTGACCATATGAGATGCCGGGATCGAACCCGGCCCTGTACAGGCCAGCCGCATGCAAGACAAATGCCCTACCCGCTGGGCTATCGGCCCCCGTGTGTGTTTTCTACCAGCTCATTTAACCTTCCATTTCTCCCTCCCGAAAAGTCACCCTCATGGGTTCCCCCGCTCGCTCTCTCCAGGTGCTCTACTTCCTGGAGCCTGTGCGCTGTCTCATCCAGAGCCACCTGTGCCAGAAGGAGTTCTGCCTGGCCTGTGAGCTAGGCTTCCTTTCCCACATGTTGGACCTTTCTCAGGGTGACCCGTGTCAGGTCAGTGCCTGAGGCCTGGGAGAATTAGAAAGGAGAAGGGAGGGTGACCAGTTGGCAGGGCAAATGCCCACAGACTACCATGTAAATGGCATGATGCTTCCCGATGGCAGGGCAGTAATTTCCCTCCGGGCCTTCCGCACCATTCCTGAGGCCTCCGCCCTGGGTTTGATCCTGGCCGACTCCGAGCGAGGCTTCAGGCAAGGGCAACCTGGCCCGACTCATTCAGAGGGTGGAACCGCTTCATTCTCACTCAGCTGCATCAGGACATGCAGGAGCTGGAAGTGCCTCAGGCTTATCGAGGTGCGGGAGGCAGGTATGGGAAGGGGGCAGGTATGGGAAGGGGGACCCGGAGGAGCCAGAGTCCCCCCTGAGCAGCCGCTGCGGTCCCCTCAGTGTGCATGGATCGCCCTCCCTGCTCTGCTCTCAGCAGCTTCTGTTCCTCTGGGGACTCCGTCATCGGGCAGCTGTTCAGCTGTGAGATGGAGAACTGCAGCCTGTGCCGCTGGCGGCAGCGGGACAGTGCGTGCCTCCACGCTGCTCTTCACGCTCTCCTACCCCTGACGGTACGCCTTTGAGGCTGGGTCCCACGAACTCCCCCAGGGTCGAGACAGGAAGCAGCGCGTTGGGGGAGGGCGTCTGTGAATGGTCGGGTAGGGAGGAGGGCGGCGTCAGTCATTCCGGTTCTCCCCACAGATAAAGCCGGGAAGAACTGTGACTTCGCTCAGGTGCTGAAGAGAAGCATCTGCCTGGAGCAGAATACGCGGGCGTGGTGCGACAACTGTGAAAAGTACCAGCCCACGGTGAGTGGCGCAGGGCGCGGGGACTAGCATGCTCAGCGGCCTCGCCACGTGGCCCTGGGGCCGGCGAGGGACCCCAGCTGGATGGCACAGATGCGGGTCTCACCGGTGCTGTCTCACCGGTGCTGTCTCACCGATGTCCTGTGCCGCAGGCTCCCTGCCACCCCTAGCTTGTCTCCTCTTAGATTCAGACCCGCAACATTCGCCACCTGCCAGATATTCTTGTCATCAACTGTGAGGTGAATAGCTTGAAAGAAGCCGATTTCTGGAGGATGCAGGCTGACGTGAGGACCGTGTTCATTTTCTCCCCTTCCTGATCTCCACGTATCGTCAGGGTTCCCGAGGAATTCTAGACTGTCTCCTTTTTGTTCAGGTTGCCTTTAAGATGGCGATAAAGAAGCACGGTGGGGACATCTCCAAGAATAAGGAGTTTGCTTTAGCTGATTGGTAGGTACTTCTCGGGAATCGCCAGAGGAGCCCGTAAACAGCGGTACCTTTTGCCACTGGTTCTAGAGCTGCTGAGAACAAGCTTCCGTCCTCCCGCCCGATAGGAAGGAGCTGGGGAGTCCAGAGGGCGTGCTGGTGTGCCCGTCCCTGGAGGGGCTGAAGAGCGTGTGGCTCCCCTTCTCCATTCGCATGAAGATGACCAAGAACAAAGGCTTGGATGTTTGCAACTGGACTGATGAGGATGAGATTCAGGTTGTTGAAAGTCGGGGAAGAGGGAGAGAAGGTTGGGTCGAAGCAGGGCCCGGGGAAGGTGGAACTTAGAGGGAAAAAACCGGGAAACAAGGCCCAGTCTTAAACCGCTTGTGGGCTTTTCCACAGTGACTCAGTTCAGTCTTGGTTGTCATAGATGGGCTAGCAAGGCGCTCACTCACCCTGGTTCCCCCAGCCCTACGCCCCAGCCTCCCATTCCCGTGCCCCTGCCTTCCCTGCCCTTAAACTGAGCCTTGCAGCCTGGGTACCCCTCACAGTGGGGCCCAGCCAGGGGGGAGGAGGAGCCTGGTGTCTTTGTGTAGCGACCTGATGGCTACTGTGGTCCACATCCTGGACTCGCGCACAGGGGGTAGCCTGGTGGCTCACATCAGAGTCGGAGAGACCTACCACCAGCGCAAGGGAGGTGAGAGGGGTGGTGCCGGGCTCCGTGGCGCTCGGGTCTTTCCTGATCTCAAGGGTCCCAGGCACTTGGACCTCTGTCTCCATGTCTCCACAGGGTGTGACCCACCAGCAGTGGTACCTCTTCAATGACTTTCTTATTGAGCCTATTGATAAGGTTAGCTGTAACACTTAACATTTCCTGCTCACACGCCTCCCCCCCTCCCCCAGCCTCATTCTCGGACCTCCTCCCCAGGATGTCAGATAGATTGGGGAGGTGGGGGTGGGTACTCAGGAATAAAATCATTTGCAGAGCTAACAAGAGGTCCTGACCGTGTTTTGACCTGGGGAAAGGGACATTAACATGAGCCTAGAAGTGCTTTTTTTTTTTAATAGCATGAAGCTGTGCAGTTTGACATGAACTGGAAAGTGCCCGCTATCTTGTATTATGTCAAGAGAAATCTTAATTCCAGATACAACCTGAATAGTAAGTGATACTGCCACACCCAAGGGTATACACACCTATGTTATTTACCTGTTTGTTTATTTTGGTCTCTGGGCCATTCCTGGAAGTGTTCAGGGATCACTCCTGGTAGACTCTGGGGGCTTTATGGGGTGCTGGGTATCAAACTTGGGTCAGCTATGTGCAAAAGCAAGTATCTTAGCCACTGTACTATTACTTTTTGCTTTTTGGGTCACACCTGGTGCTCAGGGGTTACTCCTGGCTCTGCACTCAGGAATTGCTCGGGAGACCATATGGGATGCCGGGATCGAACCCGGTGGGCTTGCGCTGCGTGCAAGGCAAACACCCTACCTGCTAGGCTATCTCTACTGCCCGCCACTGTTCTGTTTCTCCAGCCCCTGTTTATTTTTATTTTGGTTTCTGGGCCACACCCAGCAGCACTCAGGGGCTTCTTCTTCTTCTTCTTCTTCTTCTTCTTCTTTTTTTTTTTTTGCTCTTTGAGTCACATCCGGCAATGCTGAGGGGTTACCCCTGGCATCCCATATGGTCGGGTTCAATCTGCGGCATCCCATATGGTCGCCCCGAGCACCGCCAGGAGTAATTCCTGAGTGCAGAGCCAGGAGAAATCCCTGAGCATTGCCGGGTGTGACCCAAAAAAGCAAAAAAAAAAAAAAAAATTTTTTTTAAAATGTTGGTGGTGGGCCAGAGCGACAGCACAGCAGGGACGGCGTTGCCTTGCACGAGGATCGACCCAGGTTCGATCCTCGGCATCCCATATGGTCCCTTAGCACTACCAGGAGTAATTCCTAAGTGCAGAGCCAGGAGTAACTCCTGTGTGTCGCTGGGTGTGACCCAAAAAAGCAAAAAAATAAAAATAAATAAAAGCTGGTGGCACGTGGCAGTGCCTAGGGGCAACTCCAGCTTGTGCTTGGGGTGCCATGACCTCGGGTTCCTCATTCTGAGACTGCCCCAGCCCTGCGAGTCATCTTCCCAACCAAATGTAATTCTTGTTTGGTTTTGGTTTAGGGGAGCCACACCCAGTGGTGCTCAAGCACAGCACCTGATTTGGTGCTGAGAGACCACGTGGTGCTGGGGATTGGCCCTGGGCCTCCTCCACGTGGAGCACATGCTCCGGCTCTTTGACTCATCTCCTCCACTAGGTTTAACCAGTATATACCCCCAGTGAACGCTTTGCCATATTTCAGTGAAGTCATATTTATTTTTAATTTGTTTATGTTTTCTTTTTGGGTCACACTCGGTGACACTCAGGGGTTACTGCTGGCTCTGCGCTCAGGAATTACTCCTGACAGTGCTCCAGGGACCCAATGGGATGCTGGGGATTGAACCTGGGTCGGCCACATGCAAGGCAAATGCCCTACCTGCTGAGCTATTGTGCCGGCCCCTTATTTTTAATTTGGGAGACCACACCTAGCAGTGCCAGAGGCTACTTTTTGGCGGTGCACAGGGGACCATGTGGTGCTGTCAGACCCAGGTTTCCTGGATGCAAAGTTTGCCATTGTCCATTTTACCCAGAGGCATTGATTACTTGAGGGATCATACTTAGGCATGTTCCCTGATACCTTGGCTTCCTCTCTGGCCATTTCCCCATCTTCAGCCATCTGTCTTCTGAATTCTCCCATTTTGTAGTCAAGAACCCTATTGAGGCAAGTGTCCTGTTGGCTGAAGCGTCACTGGCACGGAAGCAAAGGAAAACACATACTACCTTCATTCCACTGATGCTGAATGAAATGCCACAGGTTGGGGACCTGGTTGGCCTAGATGCTGAGTTTGTCACCCTGAGCGAGGTAACTGAAAATGGGTGGGACTCTGGGGGTGCTAGGATTTGTAAGGATTATATGGGACTCTGAGAGTGCATGGATTGATATGGGCTCTGAGGGTGCTGGGTCATGAGGGCTGCTATGGGCTCTAAGGGTGCTGGGTCATGAGGGCTGATATGGGCTCTGAGGGTGCTGCGTCATGAGGGCTGATAGGGGCTCTGAGGGTGCTGCGTCATGAGGGCTGATATGAGCTCTGAGGGTGCTGGGTCATGAGGGCTGATATGGGCTCTGAGGGTGCTGGGTCATGAGGGCTGATATGAGCTCTGAGGGTGCTGGGTCATGAGGGCTGATATGGGCTCTGAGGGTGCTGGATCATAAGGGCTGATATGGGCTCTGAGGGTGCTGGGTCATGAGGGCTGATATGGACTCTTAGGGTGCTGGGTCATGAGGGCTGATAGGGGCTCTGAGGGTGCTGGGTCATGAGAGCTGATATGGGCTCTGAGGGTGCTGGATCATAAGGGCTGATATGGGCTCTGAGGGTGCTGGGTCATGAGGGCTGATATGGACTCTTAGGGTGCTGGGTCATGAGAGCTGATAGGGGCTCTGAGGGTGCTGGGTCATGAGGGCTGATATGGGCTCTGAGGGTGCTGGGTCATGAGGGCTGATAGGGGGCTCTGAGGGTGCTGGGTCATAAGGGCTGATAGGGGCTCTGAGGGTGCTGGGTCATGAGGGCTGATAGGGGCTCTGAGGGTGCTGGATCATAAGGGCTGATACGGACTCTTTATTTTTTCTTTTTTGGGTCACACCCGGCAATGCTCAGGGGTTTCTCCTGGCTCTGCACTCAGGAATTACTCCTGGTGGTGCTTCGGGGACCATATGGGATGCTGGGGATTGAACCCTGGCCGGCACAGGCTGGCCACTTGCAAGGCAAACGCCCTACCCGCTGGGCTGTCGCCTCCGCCCCAGGACTGAGGGTGCTGGGTCATGAGGACTGATAATGGGTTCTGAGGGTGCTGGGTCATGACAGCTGATATGGGCTCTGAGGGTCTGACCCTAAGCATTTCTGATTCCCTGCACTCTTCTGTGTAGGAGGAAGCCGAGTTGCGCAGTGATGGCACCAAGTCAACCATCAAACCAAGCCAGATGTCCGTAGCGAGGATTACTTGTGTTCGGGGCCAGGGGCCCAATGAGGGCATCCCCTTCATTGATGACTACATCTCCACCCAGGAGCAGGTATCAGCAGGGGGACTGGTGAGACCGACCAGTGCTTATCCAACCAACTCGAGAACCCAGGAAGGCAAAGGCACGCAGCTCCCCAGCACTCTGCCCTTCGCTTCTTGGGTCATGCATGTCCTTGTCTCTGTCCTTAGGTGGTGGATTACTTGACTCAGTACTCGGGAATAAAGCCAGGAGACCTCGATGCCAAGATTTCGTCTAAGCACCTCACGACGCTCAAGTCCACTTACTTAAAGCTTCGCTTTCTCATCGATATTGGAGTCAAGTTTGTGGGTCACGGCCTACAGAAGGACTTTCGGGTCATCAACCTCATGGTCTGGACCAGGCTTTTTCGCCTTCTCTGAATGTGGACATTATTGACATTATGCCTTTAAAGAACAGAAAGTGATGGTGCCCTAACTTCATTCTCTTATCCTTCATCCCTGCCAGGTGCCCAAGGACCAAGTCCTCGACACTGTGTATCTGTTTCACATGCCCCGAAACGAATGATTTCATTGCGGTTCCTTGCTTGGTACTTTCTCGGTGAGTTGGTCTGCCTCTCATGCCTCAGTGGAACAGGGTTTTAAAGGTCTAAGGGTAGTCAGAGAACCCTGAGTTATTGGTGAGAGTTACTAGGGATATGAGATAACTCAAAGGACAGGCCTTGTGTGTATGCGAGGTCCCGGTCACTGCATGAACCCCTGGCACCTGTGTGTGGTTCAGGAGACCTCCCCCAAAACTTAATTTAAAATGCTACTAATGCTGGGGCCGGAGCGATAGCCCAGCGGGTAGGGCATTTGCCTTGCACGCAGCCGGCCCATGTCGGCCCGGGTTCAATCCTCGGCATCCCATATGGTCCCCCGAGCACCGCCAGGAGTGATTCCTGAGTGCAGAGCCAGGAGAAACCCCTGAGCATTGCTGGGTGTGACCCAAAAGGAAAAAAAAAATGCTTCTAATGCCAAAAATAAAGGGCTGGGGCACGGGTGATAAGGCAGCAGAGAGGATAATTCAGTGGATACAGCACTTGCCTTACATCCGACCCAAGCTTGATCCCAGAGTGATAGTACGGTAAGTACAGCACTTGCCTTGGGGAAAAAAACAATGGTTCCCCAAACCCCACATGGAGTGACCCCCCAAGAACAGAGCCAGGAATAAGCTCAGAGCATGCTGGGTATGGCCAAAAAAATAAAACACACACACAGACACAGACACACACACACAGACACACACACACACACACACACCATACCCCACCCCAAGCCCCTACATAACAATCAGAAAGGATTGGTTTAGGGCAGTCAGGATCTTGTTATTTATTGAGAGTTGAGGGTCTGAGAATGTTTTCACTTGCTTTAGCTAGATTCTACTACACTTCTTGAGGGCAGAGCAATAGTAAAGTGCATAGGTAGGGAGCTAGCCTTACACACAACCAACCTGGGTTCAGTCCCCAGCATCCGATGTGGTTCCCTCGAGAATTGCCAAGAGTAATTCCTGGGTGCAGTCAGGTGTGACCCATGACAAAACAAACCCAAACTGTTCCTCTTTTTCCTTCAGACTTGAAGATTCAAGGGGAGACCCATGACAGTATCGAGGATGCCCGCACAGCCCTTCAGCTCTATCGAAAGTATCTGGAGCTAAGCAAAAATGGCACAGAGCTCGAGTCCTTCCACAAAGTGCTCAAGGGCCTTTATGAGAAAGGCCGGAAGATGGACTGGAAGGTGCCCGAGCCTGAGGGGCAAACAAGTCCCAAGAGTAAGGCCTGGGATGGGACACGGGAGACTGGACTAGGTGGGTTTGACTGCATTTATGAACATTACACCTATCATAATGCTGATGCTCGTGATTAACAGCATTGCAACCCATTTTCTAACAGCTTACTAAGTACTTAATCCTTGCAAAATTCAGCGAGATGTATCTCACTATTAACTCTTTTTGTTTTGTTGTTTTGCTTTTTTGGGTCCCACCCAGCGATGCTCAGGGTTTACTCTGGGCATTGCTCAGGGACCAAATGGGATGCCGGAGGTCAAACCCGGTCGGCTGCGTGCAAGGTTAATGCCCTACCTGCTCCAGCCCCATTATTGACTCTTTCTTATTGGTATTCATCGCCTCGTGCCCAGTTCTAAAATTGGGAACAGATCCATGTCGTTATCTCTATTGTAATATTTTTTCTTCCTAAGTAGGAAACCAGGGATGTGACCTAGTAGAAAAATTCATGTCTTGGGGGCGGAGTGATAGCCCAGCGGTAGGGTGTTTGCATTGCACGTGGCCGGTCCATGCCAGCCTGGGTTTGATCTCCGGCATCCTATATGGTCCCCCCGAGCACCGCCAGGAGTAATTCCTGAGTGCAGAGCCAGGAGAAACCCCTGAGCATTGCCGGGTGTGGCCCAAAAAAGCAAAAAAAAGAAAAGAAAAGAAAAATTCATGTCTTGAGGCCAGAGCAAAAGTACAGTAGGGAGGGCTCTTGCCTTGCATGCAGCCGACCCTTGTTTAATCATTGGCATCTCCCTGGCTTGCCAGGAGTGATTCCTTAGTGCAGAGCCCTTAGCATCGGCCAGGTGTGGCTCCCACTCTGCCTCTCAAAAAAAAAAAAAAAAAAAAAAAAAGCCTTGCATGTCTGGGCATTAAAGAAAAACAAACACGGGCTGGAAAAAGCTCAGTGGGCTAAAAAGTACTTGATTTGCACCGCAAAAGGCAGGGAGGCCTGGGTTCGATTACTAACTGCATGGTTTCCCCAGCACTGACAGGTGTAGCTGAAAAACAAAATTATTCCAACTGTTTTTTCTACACATTTTTCTGTTGTTTTTGTCTTGGGGCCACACTTGGCAATGAATGATCAAGGATTACTCCTGGCTCTGCACTTAGGAATCATTCCTGGCATTGCTCTGGCCCCTTTTCCTGCACTTCTTTTTAATTTTTTATTTGAAAAATTTTTCTGCAGTTGTTTTAAAGATCATGCTTGGTTTGTTCCTTGAAAGTCATGCTCTAAGTGGGGCCAGAGCAATAGCATAGCACTTGCCTTGCATGCGGCTGACCCATGTTTAATCCCCAGCATCCTATATGGTCCCCAGAGCACTGCCAGGAGTAACCTCTGAGCATTGCCAGGTGTGACACCCCACACACACACACACAAAAAAAAAATCATGGGGCCGGAGCCATAGTCCAGCGATAGGGCGTTTGCCTTGCATGCGGCCAGCCCGTGCTGGCCAGGGTTTGATCCCCGGCATCCTATATGGTTCCCTGAGCACCGCCAGGAGTAATTCCTGAGTGCAGAGCCAGGAGAAACCCCTGAGCATTGCCGGTGTGACCCCAAAAAAGAAAAAAAATATGCTCTAAAAAAAAAAGTCATGATTGAGGCCAGAAAGGTAGTACAGTGGGTAGGCCATTTGCCAGACACAACCTGCCCAGCTTTGATCCCCAGCATCCTATAAGGTCTCCCAAGCACTGCCAAAAGTATCTCCTGAGTACAGAGCAAGGAGTAAGCCCTAAGCTAGGTGTGGCCCCCCAAAATGTCATGCTTTTGTTTTATTGTTGTTTTGGCACCTAGAAAAAACAAACTGCCATGCTCTTGGTTTTGCCTCTGACAGATGCGGCTGTCTTCTCCCCAGTGTTGGCACTCTGACCTCCACTGTCCCTACGAACTGCTTGCTTCCCCTTCGTTGTTCTCACCGAACTGGGAGAGGACCTCCATGATGGACCTGTTCAGGACCTGTAGATGGTGCTATTAATAGAACTGGAATGCAGGGCTGTTGCAGAGGGCCCAGGAGCCTCGTTCTCTTTTTTACCCTTTACAAAATAGTGGGTCTAGAAACAGTCTAGAATGGACTCAGATGGGAAGTAGTATTCTTAATGTACTGGGTCCTGGAAAAATAAATAAGCAACCCCTATTAGGCGAAGAAGCCCCTGGAACTAGGTCAGTCTCTAAGTAAAGGACTTTTTAATGACAAGGATACAACAGTAGGTCAAGATTTAATTCTGGCTGTGAAGGAGACAGCATGGAGTCTTGGTGGCCCTAACAAACCAGTGTTACCAAGGTCCCCGTTGCACAAATGGTTTCTATATGTACAGAGCTACGTGGCTGACCACTCCCACCGACAGCCACTCTCCTGTCGTTTTGCTTTCATGTTTTTTTATCTTGTTTTAAACTGCATGTCTTATAAAATAAAAAACAAAAATATTGTTGACTTTATTATCTCAGAGAGACCTGCGAAGTGTGAAGTTGTG